>JAYKKT010000041.1:7670000-7937500 GCA_036023115.1 Brasenia schreberi
GTGTTAGGTATGAAGTATAAATTGAGTTCTTAATAATTGAAACATAAAATAACTATAATGGTAGAATGGAAGAACATTCTTGCATTATGTCCGTAGAAATTGATTGAGTTATGAGCTGAAGATTTACAAAAATGCAAAGACCTTTTATCACCATAAAAGCTCTAGTTAGGTTGTATGAGAGGGACTACTAGCCAAAATTATCGACTTTTAAAGATCTTAATTAGGACCTTTATGAATAAAGTCTCAAAAATTGTGATGCAATACCATTCTTTGAAAATTATGTTTAAATTATAACTCCATAATACATTATTACCAAAATTTGATAGGCAACACATTTTTTATGTTTGTAGGCATTTGCTAATAGCCTAACACAATGCATATTCAAATATGATTTTAGGGATGATCAAATTGGGCTGGTGTTGATGAGTTAAAGGGTGAATCCCATGCACACATACACATATATTGTTTGCATTCTAGTGTATATATTTGTTATTATAATTTTGTCATCAATCGATCAACACTTATTGTGTGTTCATAATTATTCCCAATAACTCAGTTATTTCTTATACTTCACAAAGAAATTTAACTTTATACAATATATTGAATTTTTTATACTTTCATTTGACTTTTTTGTCCAAGAACCAAGATGAAAATGATATGATCCATAATACTGATAATACAGACTTGAAAACCATCAAGAGAAGGTTCAAAGGTATGGAATCACTTTAAGAAAGAAAATATTGCTAATGGGTGTTAGTAAAATATATTGTAATTATCATGTGCATGTTATTCATTGACTCAAAATCAGGGACTAGTTTTAAGTGGCAACACTTGAAAATACAATACTAGAAATCTCATTATATAAGAGGTCTATGGTGATAATCAACAATCTCTTGCTTTTAAGAAGTAAACCCCTATGGATGGAAATAAAAAAGTGAAAAGAAACTTGTTTATCATAGTTTTAATACTAAGATATCTAGAGTGATTGTTATGGATGAGTTTCCATTTAATTTTGTAAAAAACTATTTTATGGAATTATGTGAAGAAAATATTTCTTATTTTCGAGTTCTATCTCGTATTACTATTGCAAGAGATTGATTTTATTATACTTAGAAGAAAAACAAAAATTGAAGAAGTTGTTGACAAAGCCATTGTAGAAATCTCCTTAACTGATACATGAACCTCTATTCAAAATCTTTCATACATGATTTTAATAACTAAGCCTTTTCCCATATTAGATGGAGTCTTCTATATAGATTTTTTGTTTTTATAGAACTCGATCACTTGTCATGCTAACAATTAACTTAATATAAGCTAGATCATTCTTTATTATTTCTTTTCAATGTTTTTGTGGTCTTCCTCTTCCTTTTTTAACATTTTCACAATCTTATTTATCATACATTCTTATCGGAGCTTCCTCTGGTCATCTTTCTACGTGTTCAAACTGTCTTAAATGATTTTTTCTCATTTTGTTATATATTGGTGGCACTCTTAATTTGTTTCTAATAACCTCATTACATATACGATCTTCCTTGTGTGATCATCCATCCATCTTAACATTTTCATTTCTTCCATAAATATCTTTTGCACATATTGATAATTAACTACCCAAAACTTAGAACTATAAAGCATAGCAAGTCAAATTACAACTCTATTATATTTACTTTTCAAACTTAATGATATCTTCTTGTTACAAAATACCAGATGCACCTCTCCATTTTAGTTGACCTCTATTAATTTTATGTTTAACATGTTCAACAATTTTTCTCACTTTGAAAAATTGACCTAGGTATTTAAAATTTTCCTTACAAAGGATATTGTGTATCAATTTTAATTTCCATATCATTTGAAGTAACCAAATGGTCAAACTTACAATCCATATATATTTTTTTTGTTCTTCTAAGTCGAAAGCCTTTACTTTCTAATGTTTCTACCTATAGTTTTAATTTCTTATTGACTTTTTCCTTAGACTCATTCACTAATATAATGTCATCCACGAATAACATAAACCAAGGAACTTTATCTTGAATATATTTTGTTCACCCGTTAATGATCAATATAAATAAATATGAACTTAAAGTTTATCATAAATGTAACCCAATATGAACCTCAAAAAAATATGTCAATCCTTCATGGGTTCTAATACATTTATGCACTATCATACATATCTCTTATAAGATTGATGTATGCCAATGAGATACTTCTTTTTTCCAAAGTTCTCCAAAGAATATCTCTTGGCACCCTATCATAAGTTTTTTAGATCAATAAATATCATGTGAATATTCTTCTTTTTTGCTCTAAAATATTTTATAAGAAATCTCAATACATAAATAGCCTCAATAGTAGATCTTTCTAACATTAAACCAAATTGGTTCTTTGTTGTACTTGATATTTGTCTCAACCTACATTCAATAATTTTCTCATAATTTCATAATAAGGCTCATTAACTTAATACTTCCATAATTTGTACAATTCTAAATGAATCTCTTATTCTTGTATATGGATATAATTGTACTCTTTCTCTATTACTCATGAGTCTTTTGGATTTTATATATTTTATTAAAAAATCTTATAAGTTAAGTAATATTTGTCTCTCTTAAGATTTTTCATACTTCTATAAGGATATTATTGGGCCTTACATATTTACCAATCATCATAGAACTTCTTTGACTTCATTCTTTTAAATACATCAGTAGAAATTGTGGTTTATATATTCTTCAAATTTAGTTAACTCCCCAAATATATATTAACACCTATATTTTTGTTAAAAAGCTTATGAAAATAATTTTTCTACCTATTTTTTCTATCATCATTTGTCACACTAGAATCTTTTTATCCTCATCTTTGATGAATCTAACAAAAGTAAGATCTATAATTTTCTTATCTCTATCTTTAGGTGTCCTAAAAATATCTCTTTTGCCTTCTTTTGAGTTAAGTTTTTCTATATAAATTCTCTCAAATTTTAGTTTTTGCTTCACTGATGACCTTTTTTGCTTTTTTCTTTGCTTTCTTATAAGTTTCTCAAGTTTCATTAGTCTTGTTGATATAATGCAACTTGCAACATGCTCTCTTCACCTTGATCTTATCTAACACTAATGCACTCTACCACCAAGCTTATTTTTATGGTGGTATGACTCTCTTATATTCACCTAATATATATTTTGCTACTTCCTAATATGCTTAACCATAGTATTTCACATATCAAGTGTACTTACATAATTCCAAGCATCTTCTTAAAGAACGTTCTGTTTAAATATATCTTCTTTCTCATTTTTGATGTTCCACCATTTAGCCCAAGTATCTCGATATACTCTTTACTTCTTTGTCCACTTTTTTACCTACAAATCCATAACTAAAGTCGATGTTAGATAGTTAAGTTTTTCTTAAAATTATCTTGCAATCCTTGCAACTCAATCTATATTTCTCCTATAAGCAAAACAAACAATTTGTGTTTGTGACAAGTCACTCTTATAATTAATTAAATGTTCATCTCATTTTCTAAAAATTGTATTGGCTAACAAGAGATCATATGCTATAGCAAAATTTAAAATTTCTTTCTCTTATTTAAATTTTCAAACCCATAGTTGTCATGAATTTCTTGATATCTTAATGCCTCTTTATTGACATGTCCATTTAGATCTCTTGATAAACAAATAACTCTTTTTGTGAAATATTTTGAATTATCTTATCTAACTCATCCCAAAATACTTTCTTTATGTTATCTTTTAGTCCTACTTGGATTACTTTCTTTATTCGAGTCTCTTCCTTTCCTAAGTATCATAATTTAAAACTTGTATTATGGATCTTTTTTTCTTTTTCTCCAACCCACTTTATCTCTTGTAAACATAGAAAATGAATCGATATTTTAATCATAATATCTACTACCTCCATTAGCTTGTAAGCCAATATTTTGATATTATAAGTACTAATATGAATCTTATTGTCTAGGACTACCTTCCTTACTACCTACATCCATCTATGTTGAAAATGCAGAGATACTCTCTTTAATGTGTTTACTACATTCAAGCAAAGATATAGAGCCTCTTGCTTACTTTTCACTGCATTCAGACTCTATAGTACATTGTTCAGAGGGGATACCCCAATGCAATGCTTATAACGTCTAGAATCTATGGTAGATAAATTTGACAAAGTTTTATATTGGTTGTCGGAAGCCTAATGCAACCCTCCTCCTTTATATGACTTGGGATCGGTCATGCAAGGATGATCTTATACATGGGCCAAGTTCATACATGGTTTTAATAGCCCATTATATTCATGAAAAATAGAATTACTAAATATTAAAGATATTTAGGGAGTGTGTCAAGCTGGAGTATGTCAAATATGTTAGTAGCATCTACAATATAGTCAAATATTGTGTTTGACTATATTGACTTGGGATCGGCCATGCAAGGATGATCTTATACATGGGTTGAGTTCATACATAGTGTTAGTAGCATCTACAATATAGTTAAACATGAGCCGACTTAGAATCTCTCTTTAATATAATTGTGTTTGAGGGTACAAAAGATCTTAATACATATATTAGTATCATCTACAATATAGTCAAATATGTAAACTCTTGCCCATCATGATCGAAAATATTTAGGGAGTGTGTCAAGCTCGAGAAACTTCCTACTAGTTGTCTTGTATTACTTGATGTTAGCACTAAGTAGAATTGCACCTACTTAATATTGAAGTCATCATTAAAATTTGAGTGAGCATTTAAAAGATTGGAAGAAAATGATGAATATTATCTTTCTTATTTCTTAGTGGATGATAAAAGGAAGCCTTGAGTGTGCATGTCTCTATGTGTGTAGTTCAAACCATATTGGGTTATTTTGTTGAGTTGTTTTCTGTTGCATAAACAAAACCCTATCAATATTATGTTATAGAAGTTATAGAAGTAGTTAAGTTTTCAGTTGGAATAAGCTTGTAATCCTTACAACATGATCTATTTTTTCTATAGAAAAATAATCAATTTGTGTTTGTGAAAAACCACTCTTATATGTAATTAAATGTTCATTTTATTTTTTGAATATTATATTAGTTATAAAGACATCATATGTCATAGCAAAATTTAAAATTTTCTTATCTTCCTTATTTAATTTTCCAAAGATATGTTCATTTAGATCTTAATGCCTCTTTACCCATGAATACCTTGATATCATAATGCCTCTTTACCCACATATTCATTTAGATATTCTCTTAAACAAATCATCTCTCTTTGTGGAATTCTTTGCATTACCTTGTTTAACTCCTAAAGTATTTTATTTGTATCATCTTTTACTTTTGGTGCATAAGCACAAATTGAATTTAAAGGTTGTACTCCTAACACTAATTTCACCATCATAATTTGGTGGTCGTATCATTGTATATCCACTACACTATCCTTTAAATCCTTATTTATAATAGCATCAACTTTATTTTAGGCCTTTTCTTTTCTTGAATATCCTAATTTAAAACTTGTGTTTTTAATCTCATTAACTTCCTCTTCAACCCACTTTGTGTCTTGTTTATAGTATCTGCTACCTCTATAATCTTGCTAGTCATTGTGTGGATCTTGTTATCTAGAACTAGCTTCATTATCCCTCTTCCCCCACATTCATCCATACTAATCAAAAGATCACTATGTTTCCTTTCCATCATCATCTAAGATACAAATGTACTATATCAAATAGTCCAATTATCATATAACTTGAATGAGTACGCACTTAATCCATATATAATTATATAAATTAAATATGTGGATACTTAATTAACAAAGTGAACAACTCACTAAATTGATCATGAGTGCATAAGATATTATATTCATAAAGCATACTTATCACTAATGTACTAAAAGCAAACCATATATTAACACAATTCAACCAACTTTGAGTTATCGTAACTCATTCAGTTTTCAACTAGATCCCTACACATGATATACCATTTTAAGTGTAATACCTACCTTACAAACATAAATCTACTAAACCACAATATCAATATACCTTAAACATGACCCTGTGAGAAAATTACAAAAAGCTAAAATTATTTCCAAAACATGTATATTTTTTGGCATCTAATTTTTCTAGCAGTTTTAGGCATCAATTAAGCACATATATATAAGGAGAAAACAAGTGAAAAAGCTTTGATACCAATATTAAAAAACTTAAGCTAAATGAAGCAAACTTCCCGACTCACATTAAATAGAAGCAATATCGAGCAACAACATGAGTGACCAATTGTGGGAAAATCACAAATGAACAATCCCTTAATTATAAAGACTAAATCCCTTACCTTAAATCAATCTCTATAACTTATCGATCACTTTAGCGTGCTCTCTTAGTTTTCTCATCATACCTCTCTCCTTCTCTAATCTAGTCTATTTATATACCACCCATGTATATTCAAACTCATGTAAATACCTATTCCTCCCTATAAGAGTAATCCCCGAGAGTTCAAGTTTTCCTGTGATAGAAGTAAATACTCTCTCATGTAAGGCTAACTACCGCCTCCTATGGGAATTTGAACTCTAAACCGCTACCTCATGTATGAGTAACTTCTCTCTCTTATGAGAGTTTTAATTTTTCCTCCTATGAGAGTAACTACTTCCCCCTATCAGAATGACTGATCCCTCTCATACGAGTTAGAAATTATACTCTAGCAACTTTGAGAAGCCATACGTAGGGCACCCCATTATGGGTATGGGAGAACTTTTGTCATCCACATTTTTATGGTCATTTTCTTGACAATGTTATTTGCTTGTCTCTAAGTTGTTCCCCTCTTTCATGACGTTTCCTTCTAAAAGTAAGTGAGGGTCATTTCTTGGTCTTTGTGGGGTTTTTGTTGCGAGCTAAGGATTCTTGACAGCAAATAAGGCATGTTTAGAAAGGGCAAGGGGGCAACGGCCCTTTGTCTGCTCAAACCTTATTTACGAAGAAAGATCACACCTTGTTTACAAAGAAAGATCCAGGTGAGTCTTCATGTGATTACAAAGAATCACATTTATTATTCTAGGAAATCCTGTAAATTCAATCCATGGGATGGTTTTTCCATTATGTATCACCTTTTCTATTTCCTCCTTTTCCCTTTTCAATGTTTTGTTTATGTTTTTGTTAGTTTACTTTTAGTAACAGAGATTTAAAGTTGCATTTAACCCAGGTCGATTCAATATCTTTTTTCACTGTTCTCATTTATCTTTAAGGGCTAGAACACTTCTTAAACTGAAACCTGAGCTGATCAAAATTGATTTTCATGTTCTCAACGTTAGAGCAGAAATGTGCTTGACATCATTGTCCTCAAGAAGGGAGCTGGAAGCGAGATAACTTAATGTGATTGGTGTATGTAGACCTCTAAGTTTGATTAGGTTCCTTGTTTTGTAGACTTGGTTGGAGATGTTCTATGAAAGAATGACATTTGAACATATATTTTGACTTAAACAAGTGTGAGTTTGTTTGTTATAAATAAGGTAAAACAATTTAGACTATTATAAATTTGTTTATATTTTCCTTGTTTAGGCTTTGAGCTAAACTTCTGATTCTGGATCGTATATTATTAGTTGTGATCTTGCAGGTCCCACCCGAATATTTAACAGATCTATTTTTGCTTCACCTTCAAGACTAAGGCAACCATCAATCGCTCTTACGGAGAGGCATAAAACGTTCAAATCTGTCTATAACTCCCATTGCCGGATTCCCTAACCACTTTAAGAGTTGGCAGTTTAAGACATAACAAGGAAAACCGGACACAAAAACAATTAGAAAAATCCTTTGTCAATCCTTGTTCGTGTTCATCCTAAGAACAACTAAGCCTTTATCCTTTGTCCATCATAAAGTTCGATCATCTGTCATTAACTCAACATAAGCTAAATCATTCTCCTTTACTTCAAGTGAAAAAGAAAAGATCAGGTTGTGTTCACGAGGTTGACCAGATTTTATTACAACCATGAAATGACGTGCCAGAAAAACAACCCAATACATAAAATCACTAATTATCACTAAAAAACACAAAAATCCATAACAAAAGCAGCCTCAAAACTTCATTCTCATGTCCACCCAAAGCAGCAATGAAGAAAAAGGGGTCCTGTTCATGTTAAAGTATTTTTAGCACGACACAACACAAATATGACCCAAAACACAAAATTGCGATTGACTTCGCCTGTAGTCTCTTTTTCGGGAATTTGGATATCCCCTTTTCAAAATCTGATTAATCCATTATTTAGAATTTTAATCTTAACCGTTAATAGCATATTGGTCCCATTCCGTTAAGTCATATGCCTCAAAGCTTTGAATGGCTTTATTAACTGGACTAGAGCCGTGACCTGAACTCAGTGCGGACAGTCATACGACTCTCTCTCTCTCTCTCTCATTTCAAAAGAGAAGACCGGTAGCTTGGGATGGCCGGTGAATAAGACGAAGGCCTCACTCAATAGGCAATCGTCGCTACCCGTTCCCTTCGTGATCTGTAATTAAATTCATATATGATTTCCGGTACCCTAGTTACCCAACCATAATTGGGTTTTCCTTCTTATTCATTCGGTCGATCAGGATTCCAATACGCCACAATTTCACAATTTGGGGTTTCACGACTTCATATTTTGAATTGGGTTCAACTACGAATTTCTGATTCCGGTAGTTTTACTGCGAATCGACGCAGGCGCGTTTGAATTCTCTGCGTTCTTTTGGTCATTGTCATCCCAGGATTTGTCTTGATTTGTCAAACACAGGATTACTGATTCGTTCTCTGATCGATCTCGTCGGAGTTTTCCTTTTCGGGTGGAACTAAGAATTCTCGGTTTATCGGAAGTAAAGGGTTGCTGGGTTTTCTAACTGAATTACATTCGCGTGTTTCGTTTCTGATGGGTGGTTGAATTGGAGGTTTCATTCCTTGGGATGGAAGTCTCTGGGGACGAGGACACCGCTGTCCTCAGCGATGTCGAGGGCGACGATCCCTCTCCGGCGGCGTTGTTGCCGGATCCCTCTTCGGAGTCTACGGCTACGGAGAAGCTCCGAGAGACGCTCCTGGAGCTCGAACGCGAGCGCCAAGCGAGGCAAGCGGCGGAGAACGCCAAAGTTGAATTGCAGAATTCATTCAATCGATTGAAGACCCTCACGCACGAGGCAATCAAGGCGAACAATGAAAATGCGAGGCTGAGAGACGAAGCCTTTCGAGAGAAGGAAGAGGCCACGAAAGCACGGGAATCCATCGCTCTTGAACTCGCAGAGGCGGTGCGTGCGAAGGAGGAGGCTCTGAAGCAGAGGGCAGAAGCGGAGCGGGTGGCTGAGGATGCAGCAAGGGCCAAGGATTCATCCAGGGCCGAGATTGAGGCCGCCGCGCAGATGTTGGTCAGTGGTTCCGAGAGGATTCAAACCAAGGTCAGCAGTTTCAAGACCTTTCCTCCCGGGTTGCCGAGATCGGCCAAGTATTCCGGCCTTCCGGCCATCGCCTACGGTGTGATAAAGAGGACGAATGAGATCGTAGAAGAGCTTCTTAGACAGATAGAGACCACCAAAAAGGGCCATGATGACGCTCGCATACAGATTGAACAGAGGAATTATGAGATCGCCATTGAAGTTTCTCAGCTCGAATCAACCATCATTGGATTGCGGGAGGAACTCACGAAGAAGAGTTCCGAATTGGAGAGTCTTGAAAGGGTGGCATCTGCAAGAGAGGCTCGGGTTTCAGAGGTGGAGAAAGAAGTGCAGGAGAAACTGAGGTTGGCTGACCGGGAATGCGAAGAACTGAGAAGGAATCTCGAAGAACAAAATGTGAAATTAGTGGGTCTCAAGTCGAAGATCGAATCACAGAGTCCTTTACTCTTTGAGCAGTTGAATTACTTATATAAAGCCCATGAAAAGCTCGCTCATATAATCAGAGTAGTTGATCTCAATGCAGGAGATCAGGAGGAGCTATCAGAAACTTTGTTTGTGCCACAGGAATTGGATGTCAGTGAGAACTTACGGACCTCTTTAAGAGCAACAATGTCGTTATTTGAACTTGCAAAGGTAGCATCAGAAAAAGTGAGTTTGGGGATACAGGAAAGAGGCTGGGAGAAGAAGGACTTACAAGATAGAATTTTAAACTTGGTCGCGGAGAAGAAGCATATTGGCACGATGCTAAGGAGTACATTGAAGCAAAGGATAACTGCAGAAGAATCTGAAACCATTGATAGAAGTTGTGGCGAGGTGCTCTCAAGAACTAATGTGGTTCTCAAGATTGCTGAAAATGGACTTCGAAGTTCAGGGCTTGACATACAGCTCGAAGCTCTGCTCAAAAATGCTGAAAGTTTGCCTGCAGATGATAAACCCAGTGGCGGGAGCAAAGATGATGAAATATTTGGCTTGGTAAGGATTTCTCAATGTACCAGCCAACTAGCGGCCATTGTTATTTTCTTTATTTTCAATGACACTGCTACGTAAATGTTTCACACAAAGAAATTGGATTAGCGATGGAACCAAAGTGTGAAAAAGTACAATAGACATTATGATAATGTTCCTTAAAAGTATTCAGAAATATTTTTTTACTTGACAATGATTGAACTGGAACCAAATAACGAGAAAACATATGCAGATACTATGATAATGTTCCTTAAAAGTATTTTAGGCCATTATTACTTGACAATGACTTACTGATATTCTTAAAAAATCGTGGATTTTATGTAGGCTGCTGCATTGGAGAACATTGTGAGGGCATCTCAACTCGAGATCATGGAGCTCCGCAGAACTGCAGAGGCACTCAGGTATCTTGTAGGTCCACAATTTTGCTCCTAGAAGCTAAGGGTAGTTTAGTCAATCAAGTGGAGTTTATCCATAATATTTTGTCATTGGTGAAGTTGGTCTTTGTGTTTTATCTTTTCTGCAGGAGTGGCTATTTCATCCTTTTCGTGTTTGTGAGTGTGTATGTAGTGCATACGTACATATACTGAGTAGTTTTTTTAATCTAATTTTCTCTTTAAGGGCAGAGTCAAGCCAACTTAAAGCGTATTTAGAGACTCAGGCAAAGGAGATTGCCCAAAAGAAACTACAAATAAAAGAACTTGAAGAAAAGGAGCGAACAGCCAATGAAAATGTAATTTTTTTTATTGTAAAAGTGATTTCTTAAAATATTTTTCCAAAGGAATACTTCAATTGTTGTTGACACTTTTGGTAATATAAAGGTTGAAGGACTGATGATATCAGCAGCTGAAGAAGAAATCACAAGATGGAAGGTTGCAGCAGAGCAGGAAGCAGCAGCTGGAAAGGCTGTTGAAGAGGAGACCCGAGCCAAGGTGCGGCCAAAATCTAAGCGCTTTAAAATAAAAAATGTTCTTTAAAGTATACTGCATTTCAACTTCCGCAATACTTCATACTCTTGGTTGTTGTACTCACTGTACCATAATTGTCTGAAAATATGCTTATTTCCTCGAGTGAAAAATTACATTAGGCAGCATCAACTCTCTGAAATATTTCGTATAAGATGCAATATGTGTCCTTTGTTAAGATACTATGACTTTCTCACCCAATACACACGGTTAATCCTGACAGGCTGGAGATATGGGATATCAAACAATGCATCTTAACAATGCAATATGACTTTTATAGCCTCTGAAATATTTCGTGTAAGATGCAATATGTGTCCTTTGTTAAGATGCAATATGTGTCCTTTGCAAACTTATAATATTATAAGGAGACTTTGGTATATCAAACTAAGTTTTTAAGGTTAAACTCAAGTTAAACAAGTTTTAAGGCTAAGCGGAAGCCCGAGTTTTAAGGACAAACTCGAACCCAAACAAGTTTTTTAAGGCAAAGCTCAGAACCTTAATACATACAATTCTCACGGCTCTTAAATATCCTTTAAACTCAAAAGTGATTATATGGTTCAAAAAATAAGACAATCCATTAAAATTATTAAAACAAGTCAAAGGAATCAACTTCATATTTTTCAAAAGGTCTCACAATTATCTTAAAATAATTTTATCAAATGCAAGTTAATCAAGGTAACTATAAGTGTACTTTTTCAATATTGATTACTCTCCAACCAAAAGAGTAACAATATGAAACATCTTAATCACAAAGATCTCTAACAAAAGGCCAACAAATGAAAATCATAATCTCATGAAAAACAACCTTAAAGTTATCAAGATAACAAAACTTCATATAACAATAAGTGCATCTTCAAAATATCAATTAATTTCCAATAAAAGACCACCAACATGAAGCACCTTAATCACAAAGGTCTTTAACAAAAGGCCAACAATATGGATCTTAGTCATACATTAAATGCAACTTATTGTCAACAAACATTTTTCCAATTCATTCAACAACCAAGTTTTAATTCTCAAATAACAATAAGTGCATATTTAAACATTAATTGATTTCAAAGAAAAGGCCAATGACATAAAGCATCTTAATCACAAAGTAAGGTCTTCAACAAAAGGTCAACAATATGAATCTCAATTATATAGGGAGATGCAACTTATTGCCAAACAAAAAAGAAACAAATTTTCTTGTAAACGAGACACCAAACAATTGATATTAAAAAATAAACAAGTTGGAAAGTGCACACCTGGATGGACTTGAATCTGAATATCAAGCAAGATCAAATCGGATCTAAACATAGCTTCGGGTCTGGATCCAAGACCAGCATAGGCACATAATGAGCATAAAATGGGTTTGTATCTGGTAAAAAAAAATCTCAGTTTTGATACATAACAGGTATGGATCCAAAACCATATCCATGACACGAGTGTCTATAAATGAGTCTCCCCTATTTAAACGTGTTTCTCTCCCCCTTTTCTATGTCTCCTTCTCACGCCCTCTCTTTGCGTCACCACCTCCCCATCTCCCTCAACCAAAAGCCCAAAACCACCATTTCTCACCACCATCAAGCCTTGCCTTGCCATTGCTACTGCTCTGTCACTAGCATCGTTGATCGAAAATCCCTTCTGCTTCTTTGATTCTCTCTCTCTATGCCAAACACAACCATTCTGTCTCACGTAAAAGGGGTTCTTCTCTCTCTATGTGCAAAGGTAGGTTGCCCCTCAACAACCATGGACATTGATTTGATCGCTAGCGGGAAGAATAAGAAGATGAAGCATACCGGCCCCAAATCTGATGATGTCTACCTCAGGCTCCTCGTCAAGCTGTATAGGTTTTTAGTACGAAGAATTGATAGCAGCTTTAATATCGTTATTTTGAAGTGACTCTTCATGACCGGACCAATTGGTTGTTGTTTTAACTCAAGAGATTGATCCGTTTTATGAACAACAAGGATGATACGATCGCGATTATCGTTGGAATTGTTACAGGGAATGTTACCGATGATGCCAAGGTCTATAATGTTCCTACATTTAAGGTCACCGCCCTGAGGTTCACGGAGATGGTGAGGGTAAGGATTGAGAAAGTTGGAGGAGAATGCTTGACCTTCAACCAACTTGCTCTCAGGGATCCTTTGGGCCAGAACATGGTTTTGCTCAAGGGTCCTAAGAATGCCCGCGAGGCACGTAAGTACTTTGGAAAAGCTCCTAGTGTGCCTCAACCATACCAAACATATGTGCGATCAATGAAGAAGGATGACAGAAGCCGATTCGATCCGTCCGTCACCCAGGCGGTTGAGGTCGGCATGTTTGACGAGGGCGACGTCGGAAAGGTTGTGTTGCTCCACCCTGACGTCGTCAAGTGCCACCAGCGGTGGCTTCCGCTATTGTTCGTCGACCCATGTTGCTCCTGAATCACCACACCCACCTTTGAGCTGTCCAAACTTCCATGCTCACCATGACTCGCCAACACTCTACCTAGCCATCGCCTTTTCTTCTCCTCCCTCCTTCAGATCACCACCATGTGACCTACCATCGTGGCCAAGCAGCCAACCAAATCACTCCTACAAAACTACATGAGCTCCACCAGGATCCGTCCTTTGTTGTCGTCATCTACCATCGATCGTAAATGTTGGTCGACACACCAACACCGTCATCTGCACCATCGAATGCTAACCTGTCTCTAATACCATGTGAAAAAAGAGGTAAATTCCTCTATCTTGTTTATTGAAGATCAAATCTACATACAAAGCAGCTATACAAAAAGCTTCATTTATTGATGAAAAAAGGCTCTATTTATAGAGCATGAAATATCATTTACATTAGAGAGAGGGTCCCAATGGCTATCCCAACTAGCCATTGGGAGCTGGATTATCAGCCCTCAATGGCTAGTTGGGGGCCTTAAGGCCTTGGTCAGGGTCCTATTGGCCTGGCTAGGTCAAGGTGGTCCACGGGTCCTAATGGTCCATACCTAAAACCACAAAAATGTTGGAAAAGAACTATAAAGAATAATCTAGTTTATATTGAGTTAACTGCTAGCATGACACATGATAGGGGTGTGGAAACAAAGAATCCATGTAGCCAACCGCATCTAGTATGGGGAAAAGGCTTAGTAGTTGTTGTTGTTGTAGTTTGGAAGGGTTAAATGTATGTGGATAAGGATGAAGAACTATTGTGCTTGAGATTATGTTTCTGTGAAAATCTGACCTATGTAACTCAGGCTACATAATACTATATGGGCGCTTAGTTTCTTCAAGCAGGCTAATTGCACAATCTTGTTGTCTTGGATGATGAAAGCTGCTATAGCCTATTATAAGCATTCAACTCTTGTTGTATTATTGATGATATGAATGCTGCAGTTTTCAATGTCAATGCATATATACACTTTTCATGCTGGAACACTAAACGATATATGGGATGGTATGTAGAGAAAAGCCTGGTGCTAGTAAAAGAATATTCCTACAGGAAGTAATTTAAAGGTTACACATGATCATCATTCTGCATTTAAATCAAGCATTGTTAGCTTATACTTTCAGATTTTGGCAGAGAACGAATCCTGATGTAAAGCCCGTGAGCTTTAAATTTTGCTGTTAGGTTCTTTTTTTCTTCACAGATTGCACAGACAGTTCACGTCTGATTCGAGGCCCCTGGAGGTTGATTTTTTCCTATCAGTTTCCCTTTCTAGTTAATGAGTTTGAGTCACTTTGTTGCTTTCAGGTGGAAGCCCTCAAGCAGGAACTGGAGGAGACAAAACAGCAGATGAAAGAGTTGGAGAGCAAGCTCAAATTCAAGGAGGAGACAGCTGCGGCAGCAATGGCTGCTCGTGATGCTGCCGCTGAGTCCCTGCAGTTGGCTGATGCAAGGGCCACAAGGCTGAGGGAGAGGTTAGAGGAGTTAACTCGGCAGCTTGATGAATCTGAGTTAAATTCGAGAAGGCATAGATACATGTGTTGGCCTTGGCAATGGCTTGGCTTGCAATTCGTTGGATCCCATGATGACCTCCAGCAGAGCTCTAATGAAATGGAACTCTCAGAACCTCTTTTGTAGTTTTCTCTTGCAACTCTCAAGAAAAAACGGGTAGGTAATGGACGTTGAATCTCATGTTCCCATTTTTCCCTATAGCCCCTGATGTAAATCAAGAACCATGTCGTCCTTTGCATAGGAAAGGGGGGAATATTGTTCGCAGGTGGATTCATAGTTTACTTATTGCAGGTATGCTGTTTAAATTGATTTATGACTTTCTCTAAACTCATTTTTCTACATCAATTTCATTAATCTTGTAAATCTCCTGGTGCATCATCGGACTTCCTGAAAAGGATTATTTCAGGAAATTCGTTGACTGACTTTGTGATCTCTATTTGACATCTCTGTGAACAATAATCCAAATATGTGGTGCAGTAAGTGAATTTCATGAAAGCATCATAACCACCATTATGATTCTAGAATATGTGATGTAATTCGTAGTTATGCTTCTTTGGGACCTGTGTGTTGTGTCCAGTAGAGTTGTTTGAAGACCCCTCTCTTTAACTTGGGGAAACCACACACTTAAACTGAGACTGAATTTCACCTTGGCTGCATAAAACCCTGAGGCTTGGACCCTCATTGTCTAGCAATACTTGGTCCTGGCTAGCACAAGGGCCCGTAGCACCCATTGTAGCTGAACTCATGACCGCTCGTCTTGGAGACCATTATGCTAAAAAAAGCTAAAATCACTGGTAGCTTTTTATGCAGCTGTGTTGTACTTTTCTCCTGTGAGCATCCACTTTCTTGTAGAATGTTGCAAGCAATGTTATAAATATCATGACACGATACTATAATATTGTATTGTATATTGATCAATCTAGGTGCCTGTGTTACTTCACCCGCTTATCATTGCACACCGCATTGTGTCTAGGCACCCAATTATATGATAGACATAATATTTCGTTCTTCCTGCCTTGAAAATAATTTTTTTCCAATTTTGAAAATCAAATTATCTTCATTGACGAAAGGAAGTAAAATATCATCGCTCAATGTATGCTTGGTATAATATGTGTGCAAAAGTACGTGGAGGATACAGGTTTAACTTTGATACTAACAACATCAATAGCAAATTGGCTTGAATCAATATCGTAAGAAATACATCATATGATTGTTTATCAGATTCAGATTTCTTTTGCTTGGTGTTAAATCCGAGTATGCACCGGTTTGGAGCCTGAACGGAGATAAAGCTTCCTGATGATTGATTGCTCCGGATCATGGATAACCATATGATTCATTTGCTCAGATTCAATCTGACTGTGACCTAGATCCCTCTCAAAGGCCCGTTGCTGGTCCCTATTTTCACTTTATTGCCCACCATCCAATAGCTGGAGTACTGTTGATGGGAGGGTGCACATAGAATCCATGATTTTTATTACTTCAAAAGCGGAGCTATAGTCCAACAACAGAAGTAAATTCTTTGCTGTTTTACCAAGATGGGGTTAGGCAAGAACCTTACGTGTTCAAAAAGAATAATTATCCACTATATAACTTTTTATCTAGAGACCATGGCTCTAAGGTAGTTGGTCCTCCTAACAAGAAGAACAGGCAACGGATCCTACGTGACGTAGTAAGTGTGCTAAAAGGTTCCCCTACTGTAGGGTCCAATGGCATTGAAATCCCTCCAATTTAGTGAAGAAATTCAATGTTTTCTCCGTCAACTGCAATACAACTGCTTTTGCCATCTATGACTTGATTAATTACCATTACAACATACTAAGTAATTGTTATTATTGAAGTGAGGATTTTTAAAATACCTGTCTAAATATTATGGTTGGATTTTTTCTTTTTAATGTGATCTCTTACGGTTGAGATACCCATCTAAATGTAATTGTATTAAAGTAGCTTTTGTTCGATATACTTCCAATTTCTATGATTAGTTCTCTAAACAAGCCAAATGCTCCAACAGCTGCATTGAACCAAACCTTGCAACAACCCGACCCCGGGCCAATATACAAGCGTAGTTCTTGTTTTCAGCTTGAAACGTTTGACAAATCTTGCAGATCTGGTCTATATAATTAATGGATCTTTATTGATCATTCAGTGACCAGGCCTTGTCCCTAGTGGGCTCAACATGGGATGGATTTGGAACCTCTCTCTCTCTCTCTCTCTCTCTCTCTCTCTCTCTCTCTCTCTCTCTCTCTCTCTCTCTCTCTCTCTCTCTCTCTCTCTTACACAAACACACATACAGGCAATCATAGACGTCTTAAGTATAATTGGTTCAAATTACATAAAAGAAATATGGTTCATGCCTACAATTTTTTAAAATGACCTCTATCGCCAAATCAACCTGTTTCTGTTAAACCTTTAACTACGCACAAACTGACCCTATTTCTGTAATACTTTTAACTAATTATTTGAGTTAACAGACAATTCTGCTTGCAGTAATGTACTACTGCAAAATCAAATCCACAAAATGAAAGAAAGGACAATATAAGACGTGTAATGTCAAAGAATATACATATGAACCTAAGAGAAAATAATTTACTGTGTAATTTCCCTAGTTATGCAGGAACTACAGCTCTCCTGGCCAGGGTGTCAACTCAGAAAACCTTCAAGTAGAAGGTGCCAACCTCGACACCCATGGGTATGCATATCCTAACCCCCAACTTCCTATTTCAAAAATGAAAAGTAGGCAAAATTCTCTAGTTATGACATGAATGATAACCTAAAAGGCACCAGTTCGACACTAAATGTGGTACTTGTGGAATAGGATATGAAAATTTTGCTTTTTCTAGAGTAGGTTCTCTGAATTTTTTAAAACATTGATAGCTGCACCAAGTCCGCAATGCATTATGAAAAGAGAGGAACACGGGTTGGGGTTGCAGGAGCTGTACTCTCTTGAAGCTTAAATTTTTTTTTTATTGTGGCTGCGTCCAGCATCTCCAAATATTCAGTGTGAGCCCCTCAGTACCCCAAACAGGGCGTCAAACATCGGTTTGGGTTTGGAACTTCCAGTTCTGGCTTGAGTTTTAAACCTTTTCGAACCAAAACAGTTATACAAAAATTTAAAATTTCCAAAAAGAAAATGACCAAACCAGGGTTTTAAACCACTCGTTCTCGATCAAATGTAATGTGGGACTGGAACCGAACCACGGGGTCCCTGATTCGACTAGTTTCACCGCTTCCAGTTTCTGGCCCGATAGTTCCGGCTGGAATTGTGGGTCTGGTTCAAAACTGGTCATTTCTAGTCTAAGCTGCCCAGTGCTAATGCTCCGATTACAATCCCAAATTACTCCATATGCTTCCTTCTAACAAACTTTTTTCTTTCTAGAAAGATTTTTAAAAAACTTTGAAATAGAAGAAAGAAAACATTTTTCTTATGCAATAGACTAATCATCCTAGGCTTAAAAAAAGTATTGAAAACAGATGATTCTAAAGATCAACCTACTCAAAAGAAAGTTAATGTTACGGAAGAAGCTAAGTCTATAGAACAAACAACAACAATAACAACAACTAAGCCTTTTCCCATACTAGACAGGGTCGGCTACATGGATTCTTTGTTTCCACAGAGCCCTATCATGTGTCATATTAGCAATTAACTCACAATAAGCTAGATCATTATTTATTATTTCTTTCCAACACTTTTGTGGTTATCCTCTACCTCTTTTAATACTTTCAAAATCTAGTTTTTCATACATTCTTATAGGTTATTCTTTTGATCTTCTTTCTATATGTACAAACCATGTTAAATGATATTCTCTCATTTTATTCTCTATTGGTACCACCCCTAATTTGTTTCTAATAACCTCATTATGTATACGGTCTTTTCTTTTATGACCACTCATCTATCTCAACATCTTCATTTCTATCACAAACATCTTTTGTACATGTTGATCATTAACTACCCAACACTCAGAACCATAAAACATGGCAGGTCTAATTGTTGGTTTATAATATTTACCTTTTCACTTTAATAGTATCTTCTTATCACAAAGAAGACCTGATGGTCCTCTCCATTTTAACCAACTAGCATTAATTATATGCATAACATCTCTGTCATTCTTCCATCACTTTGAAAAATTGACCTTAGATATTTAAAACTTTCCTTTGAGGGATGCAATGTGTACCAATTTTAATTTCTATGTCCTCTGTAATGAAAATCAAACTTACATTCCATATATTCTGTCTTTGTTCTACTAAATCGAAAGCCTTTGCTTTCTAATGTTTCTCTCTCCATAGTTCCAATTTTCTATTAACTTTTTCCTTAGACTCTTCTACTAACACAATGTCATATGCAAATAACATACACAAAGGTACTTCATCTTGAATATGTTTTGTTAACTCATCAATCACCATTATAAATAAGTATGGACTTAAAGTTGATCCTTGATATAACCCAATATTAACTTCAAAGAAGTCTGTCATTCCTTCATGAGTTCTCACACATGTTTTTGCATCATTGTACATTTCTCTTATACGGTTTATATATGTCAATGGGATACCTCTTTTTTCTAAGGTTCTCCAAAGAATCTCCCTCCGTACCCGATTGCAGATTTTGCCTGAGTATTTAGGGGTTTGATTAATGGCTTCCAAGAGGATTCTGAAGGAATTGAAGGATTTGCAGAAGGATCCTCCTGTCTCTTGCAGCGCAGGTTATGCTCTTCCTCAGATTCATTGATCTTTTTGATTGCTATTGGTGGCTTACTTTGTTTAGATAGACATGTTTCAGTATCAGGGTTTGTCCTTTGCTCTGTGTGAGGCTTCTATCATCGTTTTCTGTTTGGTTGGCATGCATGAGTTGTCCTTCTGTTTTCTTTTAGACGAAGGCAGAGATATTATTGATACTGAAAAGGATTTACAGGTTTGGCTATAGCCAGCAGAACAAGCAGAAACAGGGGTTTTCCCCAAAAATCAAACAGTACCTATATACTGAAACATGTATATCTAAACCAATGCTACTGGAAGATTCACCAATCGATACTCTTCTGAAAATTGAATCACAACAATAGCAATTTCAGCAACACTACGATTTTCTCCTTCAGAAATCACTTTATTTTGTGCTATCCAAATTCTCCATAAGGTAAAAGCATATCAAGGTATGCTATCTTGCTAACCATACCTTCAATTAAGAGCATTTGTCATGTTCAACCACCATTCAAAGAAATTGCCATCCTCGTCAAGTGGAAGCATTATCCCCTGCTGGATCTCCTTCCATTATGAATTGATACCGGATCTAGGAAAAGCAACGCACAACAGTTTCACACCAAACCCCACACTTTTGGCATTGATCATCGCCACTCATCTTACATTTCTTTATTCTCTCTGGAGTCGGTAAACCTCTGTGATTCAGTTTCCACATAAAAATTTTGACCTTATTTGGGACTCTCATTTTCCAAAAAACTTTCCAGAATTGCTTGTGCATCTGATTCCCTGGATTGTTTTGATTCTTTGCATTGATAATTTGGTAACCTACAAAATGACCGTAGCTACATGTGAGAATGACTCATGAACCCAAACTTCATTCCGTCCTCCTTCAGGTTTTAATAGCTGATGAACCAGGGCTAGATTTCTGTAACAATATCAGTTTCAGGGATTTTGGAGGGAAAAGTACCTGTGATCCAAGGGTCTTCTGCAAATATTGATTTGTAGACCATCCCCTACGTCCCATATCAGCCCTCTTCTGTAATCATTCTTCCCTACATGTCTAAGATTGGCTTTTACCTGTTTTGCTTTCATAGGCCAGCTATATGGGAAGTATTTACCTTTATATCTTTTAGAAAGTGAGAGACTGCCTTTTACCAATCTTCAATACTGTTTTGCGATAGAGATCCTTGAACCTCAAGCCTCCTTCCATTTTGTCCTTTCATACCGTATTCCAACTTCGCCCAAGGAAGGGATCACTCTTGCATAACCGGTCTCAAGTCCGGACAAAGGAAGAGGGCTGCATTAGGCTTTCGACAACCTACGTAAAACTTTGTCAGACTTATTTATCATGGATTCTACAAATTATGATAGGACTCTGTATAAACAAAGAATCCATGTAGCCGACCCCATCTAGTATGGAAAAAGGCTTAGTTGTTGTTATAAAATATTTCATAAGACGTCTCAAAAGGTGAATCGCACATGAATCCAAATTAGTGCTCTGTTGTACTCGATACTTGTTTTAATCTATGTTCGATAATTCTTTCCTATAATTTTATAGTATGACTCATTAACTTGATACCCCGATAATTTGCACAATTTTGAATGTTTCTCTTGTTCTTCTATATGGGTATAAGTGTACTCACTCTCCATTCCCCAAACGTCTTTTAGTTTTTTCATATTTCATTAAATAGTCTTATGAAAGTGATTCCTATTTCTCCTAGAATTTTTCAAACTTTTATAGAAATATTTTTTGGTCCTACCGATTTACCACCCTTCATATGTTTAACAATCTCTTTGACTTCATTCTTTTGAATATATCATTAGAAATTATGGTTTATATACTTTTCTAAGACAATCTTGTTGTCATTATACCAAAAGAAAATATAATAAACAACACTTAATCTTTGTGGGTAGACTCTCATGTTACTATCATGTATACAAAAATCAAAGTTTCTTCAAAACTTTAGTAGAAAAAGATTACCCAGCTTTGTACATTAATAATGCTTCTACAATTCAAGAAATGGCAAAAGAACAGTTAACTCAAATTTAATTTAGATAAAGTTTTCTCTTAACGATTTGCTTTTTATACCGAATGTACAAAAAAATTTGATGTCGATTTTCTTATTTAATAAGTATGGGTCTAAAAGTTAATGAAGTGGATGCTAACCAATTTTGCCAATGTTAGGGCCCTTTCTATTAAGCCAAATTTGTGAGGTATTCTTCCACACCGAGAGAAGCTAACTTAGCTTATCTCGATGCTAATCCAAGACAATAAGATTCACAATGGTACTTGGAACATCGAAACATAGAACGAAAGGTTAATTGAGGTGATATATACTATCATTCGAAGAAATATTCTTATTCTACATTTCAAAGAGACAAAATAAGATTGAGAATACAAGTTTTAAATTATAATACTAAGGAAAGAAAAAGGCTCAAAATGGAGTTGATATTACTATAAATAAAAATTTAAATGATAGTGTAATAACCATATAACGATACAGTAACTCAATTATTATGGTGAACTTAATGTTAGGAGTAGAGGTTTTGAATATAGCTTGTACACCCCAAATATGATTAAAAGATAGTATAAAAAAAGTTTTTTAAGAGTAGTTAGATAAGGTAATTCAAAAAAATTCAAAAATGGAGATGATTTATTTGAGAAGAGACTTAAATGGACATGTCAATAAAGAGGCATTAGATATCAAAGTATTTATAAAAACTATGGTTTTGGGGACATGAATAAAGAGGGTAGGGAGATTTTAAATTTTGTTATGCCTTAATCTCTTTATAGCAAATACAATTTTCAAAAAACGAGATGAACATTTAATTACTTATATGAGTAACTTGTTACAAACAAAAATTGATTATTTTGTTTGTAGGAAAAATCATAGATAATGTTGTAAAGATTGTAAGGTAATTCCCAGAGAAATCTTAACTATTCAACATCGACATTTAGTAATAAATTTACATGTAAAAAAGTAGACAAAGAATAATAGAGTGGATAAAGTTATTCATACTATATGGTAGAATCTCAAATGTGAGAAAGAATATATATTTAAACAGAAAATTATTCAAGGAGATTTTTATAATTATGTAGGTAGACCTTCTAATACGTTGAATAATATTGTTATACATATTAGAGAAGTGACAAAAGATTGTTAGACGAATCTAAGGGAGGCGTACTAACATAAAAAGAAGTTTGGTGATGGAGTGAAGTGTTGCAAAATAAAATTAAACTTACACTAATGAAGGTAAAGAAAGCTGGTCACAGATTGCATTGTACCAAGAATACTAATGAAACTTAAGAGGGTTATAAGAAAGCAAAGAAGAAAATGAAAAAGACCATTAGTGAACCAAAAGCTAAACTTTGAGAAGATTTATATAAAAAGCTAAACTCAAAAGGTGGTAAAAGAGATATTATTTAACATAGCTAAAGATAAAGATAAAAAAAACTAAGGACCTTACTTTTATTAGATGCATCAAACACGAGGATGAGAATATTCTATTGACGAATGATGATATCAAAAAATAGATAAAAAAATTATTTTATAAGTTTTTTAATAAAAATATAGATGGTGGTATTAGTTTAAGAGACTTTGCCAAATCAGAAAAGTATATGAACCACAATTTTTATCAACGTATTTAAAAGAATGAAGTAAAAAAGACTCTTAAATATATGAAGATTGATAAATCTTTAAGACCAAACAATATTGTTATAATAGAATTATAAAAAATCTTATGAGATATTGAGCTCACTTGATTCACAAGACTATTTAATGAAATATGAAAAACCCAAAAGATGACCAATGAATGGAGAACGAGTACACTTATACCCATGTATAAGAATAAGAGAGAGATTAAAAATTATTCGAATTATTGAGGTATCCATACTATGAAATTATGGAAAATAATTACCGAACGTAGGTTAAGACAAGTATCGAGTAAAACAAATAACCAATTCAGATTCATGCCTGATAGATATACTATTGAAGTGATTCATCTATGAGACATCTTACGTAACATTTTAAAGAGAAAAAAAAGAACCTTCTTATTGATCTAGAAAAAACTTATGAAAGGGTTTCAAGAGATGTTCTTTGAAAAACCTAGGAAAAAAGAGATATCTCATTGACATATATAAAGAGACATGTATGCAAAACCTTGTGCTTGGACTCACGAAGAAATGATACTCCTTTGAAGTTAATATTGAGTTATATCAAGAATAAATTTTAAGTCCATATTTATTTATATTGGTCATTGATAAGTTAACAAAACATATTCAAGATGAAGTACCTTTGTGTATGTTATTTTCAAATGACATTGTGTTAGTCAATGAGTCTAAGGAGAAAGTTAATAGAAAATTAAAATTATGGAGAGAAACGTTAGAAAGTAAAGGCTTCCAACTTAGTAGAACAAAACCAAAATATATGGAGTGTAAGTTTGATCATTTGAGTACTTCAGAGGACATAAAAATTAAGATACCTAAGCACAATTTTTCAAAAGGAAAGTTATAATTTAGTATTTCAAAGGACAACATAAGTTTGATCATTGCATCCCTCAAAAGGAAAGTTTTAAATACCTAAGTGCAATTTTTCAAATTGATGGAGATGTATAGAATTAATGCTGATTAGTTAAAATAGAAAGGGACATCGGGTATTCTATGTGATAAGAAGATACCATTAAAGTTGAAAGGTAAATATTATAAAGCAACAATTAGACACGCTATGTTTTATAGTTATGAGTGATAGGCAATTAATCATCAACATATGCAAAAGATGTATGTAATAAAAATGAATATGTTGAGATGGATGAGTGGTCATACAAGAAAAGACTATATACATAATGAGGTTATCAAAAACAAATTGAGAGTAACACCAACACAAGATAAAATAAAAGAAAATCGTTTAAGATACTTTTGAACATGTAAAAAGACGACTAAAGTACACTCTTAAAAAGATATGAAAATCTAGATTGTAAAATTGTTAGAAGAAGAGAACAACCAAAAAAGTATTGAAAAGAAATAATAAAGAATGATATAGTTTATATTGAGTTAACTACTAACATGACACATGATAAGATCCTGTGGAAAAAAATTAATGTAGTCGACCGCACCTAATATGGGAAAAGGTTTAAGATGGTTTGTTGTTATTATTTGTAATTTACACGATTGACTAACACGTAAAGATAAAATTTTGAAAACGTTTAGATTTTCAAAACTCAAGTGAAACTTCAACACAACTTTTATTAAGTGTTTGAGAATTAATAGGGTAGAAGAATAATATAATCCTAGTTATTTTGAGTTTACAAGAACCATACATCAAACTACAACTCCTTACTCTCACAATAAAATAGTATGACAAAAAGAAAAAATAGTGTTATAAGAAATGATAGATATCTCATTGCTATATTCTAATTTATCAAATGATTATTGAGATAAACATTATTAACTATTTATTTTATTTTAAATATAGTTCTAAATATTAAAAAAAAACAAATTACCTTATATGAATTCTTAAATAAAAAAGTCTCAAAGTATACTTTTTCAAAGTTTAGCATGGTAAGACTATTGTGAAACCAAAAAGCAAGAATTAATTGTATCTTCTTGAAATATTCCGAATATAGTAAGATGTAGATTCATTTTAATTTATTTAACTTACTCATGTCTTACTAATTAATAGTCAAAATATGTTATTAAGAAAAAAAGATTTATTTCAATTCCTAAGTAGTCGAGAATCTTAGAATTAGGAAGTCTCAATCCTCATGATCTCCTTTAAGAATTGGTTTCCTTGAGCATAAGGTAGGCTCTAACCCTCAGTTAGAAAAATGGCTCAAAAAAGGAGGGGGAAGGAGGAATCCATTCAAGAAGAGCATGAAGAAAACTCTTATACCAGGAGAAAAGCTTGGAATGAAAGGACGCAAAAGATCGGAATCACATGAATGCGAGTACACATGTAGGCAAGCATGCAGACAACTCCAGCAAAAAGGGTAGAGAGGGTATGCTGATGAGACAGTGAAGTCTTTATGCGATGGACCGACCTTGTTTATAAAAGGAAATCTTGGTATTTTTATTTTATAGATTCCGTACTTCTCAACAATGGTTAGTGAAGGCTGCTATTCTCATTGACTGGTGGGTGCTGATACCTTAACGAAGTTTATATCGCTTAGTGCGATGTTCGCCTACCGATACTTTCAGGCCCAACCTGAGTTTGGAGTATCTGACACCGTTTACACCAATTAAATTCCGAACCTCGAATGCTCTACGGAGTTGCAGTCAAAAAGTGAAAACCTACCATCCCGACTCGGTTGGAACTGCACCTGATATGAAAATCAATCACTAAACATAATAAAGTGTCAGCCAAAAGAGTCCTGATTTCCAGTTTGTTTGGTTATTCGATCCGAACAGAGGATAAACTGCCTCCATCCCCATCTAACCCATGGCATACTTCTGGGTCCAGTTGCGTGCAGTCAATTCATACTTGGCCCTATCAGTTTTGTACATGTGTGCAATCTCAGGCACCAGCGGATCATCGGGGTTAGGGTCGGTCAAAAGAGAGCAGATGGACAGCAAAACCTGCAGCAAGAATGAGTGCAAAATCGAATATTAAGGCAAGAGGGTATGGCAAACGAAAGGAGCATTTGTTACCTTGGATATGGTTAGTGCAGGGCTCCATTGTTCCTTCAGGATGTCCAGGCAGATACTCCCATTGCTGTTGATGTTTGGATGGAAGACCTTTGTCCGGAACGCAACCTAGTTATATATCACGGAATTAATCACCGTTAGACATGTTCACGATATGAAAATCGCTTCCTTTGTACCTTCGGTGGCTTGAACGGATAATCAGGTGGGAAGTGAATGGTCACAAGAAACACACCACCAGCATAGGGGCTCTCAGGAGGACCCATAATGGTTGCTTGCCAGTGGAACATGTCCTCCGCCACAGGACCTATATAAAGAAAGGAAGATCACACCATTTCATCTTCTTATTTGGATCATTTAAACCAGCAAGGAGGACCACGGCACAAACTCAGTGAAATTTCATGGGATGTGAGCACTCTGCATGGAATTACAGGCATTCCTTAATAATTAAACACTATTGTCTTTGAGATCAGAAGTCAGACTGAAGGAGAAAAACCAACGGTATAATTACAGGTTGTTCCTTACCGCAGAAAAAGCAACGAGTGAATATACATTAGCTGATACTAGCATGAATGTAAACCTTCAAAGTAAACAATGAGGATACTATAATTCAGACAACAACAACAACTAAGCCTTTTCCCATACTAGACGGGGTCGGCTACATGGATTTTTTGTTTCCACAGAGCTCTATCATGTGCCATGTTAGCAGTTAACTCATAATAAGCTAGATCATTCTTTATTGTTTCTTTCCAACACTTTTGTGGTCGTCCTCTACCTCTTTTAATACTTTCCAAATTTAGTTTTTCATACCTTCTTACAGGTTCTTCTTCTAATCTTCTTTTTATATGTCCAAACCATCTTAAACGATATTCTATCATTTTATCCTTTATTGGTGTCACTCCTAATTTGTTTCTAATAACCTCATTATGTATATGGCCTTTTCTTGTAAGGTAAATTGCTTGATCTTAGCAAGTCATTGTCTCAATTACTGTTGCAAGCCCAGGTCTACTGTCAAATACAACTACAGCAATGAGGAGCTTACTATCCTTTTCATTTTCTAGCAAGCTAAAAATTTAGCCAGTCCTTTGATTTAGAGAGACTATGAAGCAGAGGAAAGAATGTACGATTTGTGTGGTGCACAGCCAAACATCAACATGCACGGAAATGAAGATTTTCAGGTGGAAGTGTGGCAATACACTTGGATACCAGTAAATAAAATGAGAACACTTGAAGGTGGTTTGAACATGTGACCAAAATGGAGCTTCAGGAGAAGGTAAATGAGAAACTAGATTGGTAAACACCTTATAAAGAGGCAAATGAAGGCCTCGAAAAAGTGTTGGAAAGGAAACAACAAAAAATGATCCTGCTCTTTTTGAGTTAAAACGTTAATATGACAAAAGACAGAGAGCACGATGGTGACTAGGCATCCAGTTAGCCAATCTCACTTAGTGTGGGATAAGGCTTGGTATGGTTTTCGGTTTTGGCTTCAGAGTTGATTCGTATTTGGTGAACTTAAGAATTTGAGGTTTCTAGGATCATCAGTAGCCCCTAATCCTGATCTCAAGTATCCTGTAGGATAGCAATTCAAAGCTCCACGAGAGAAGCTTAGCTTTGTGATTAAGAAGGATGATTATTGAGACATTTCTCAAGAAAAAAATTTAACCATGTTTGAGAGGATGATACCAATTGAAGCATGCTGCTTGCTTCAAAGACGCCAAGTCTCAACTAACAGACAATTTGAAAAGATTGTGCACCTAACACAAAATGATATATCTTACATAGGCCTGTAGTAACATTGAGCTCATGCAAAATAAATATCCAACTGAAACAAAGCATTTAACGCCATGCATATTGTTTTTAAAATGGCAGAGATATTGAGAAAGAGAGCTGGGGAAGTGGAAGAAACGACTACATTCATGACAAGGAAAATGATGATAAGATCATTAAAGCCTGAGTTCAGATTGATGCAACAAGAACCCCAAAATTGAAACTCAAGGTTGTGGGACCAAATCAAGAAACGAATTGAGGTTAACATCAAATATGAGAAATTCGGAACGAACTTTTTGAGTTTATTGTGGACATCTGTGGAATAAGTCAAGAGGATACTCCAAAAAAATTGATGATGAAATCAAAGGCCAAAGGAAAACTAACTGGATTAACGATGACAATGAAGCTCATATAGTGGGTTGGGAAGTAGATACGAGTACGGGCAAGACTGAGAAGTGAGACAGCCAACTTCTGTCAGCTTCTTGAAGGCTTTTCAGCACTATCATGTAAAGAATAGCAGGGAATGCCTAGAACGGAAGCTATTGAGAATAATCCGATGGAAAAGGTTGCAATAGAGACTTGAGCAATCTGGCGACTAGAAAAAGATAGCAGAAAAAATGGTGCAGAAAGATCAAGATGAAAATAAGGTAACAGACAAAAGGAAGGAAGAGGACGGTGTATTACAAGAAAGAGCCGGTAGAGAAGAAGAATTAAATAACAAAACAGGAGAAGAATCTAATCCCTATCAAAAATCAACGTTGTCAAGAAAATGAAGGGATGAAAAAGAACGGAATGTTGGCCCTTACAAATGTAGAGTAAGGAAAAGAAAATTGAAACCTGAATCTCAGTGAGAAAAATAGAAACAAATGAGAAAGAGAGAAACTGAAAAAAAAGATTGGAGACAGATTCAGACATAACGAACATGGTGGAGGGAGCCAGCCTTGAAAATGGCTCCACAAGAACAATGAAAATTTTAAGTTGGAATGCCAGGGTTTGGGAAAACCCTGACAATTCACAATCTACAAGGGCATTGTAAAGAACATTCCACCCAGACGTGATATTTCTTATGGAGACCAAAAACGAGGACATGTTCATTGAAAGCGTGCCGGAAGAGATGTGGGTTTGGTTTCTGTTCTATAGTAAAAGTGTAAAACCACAAGTTTGTTGAAAGTGTGTTGAAGAGATCTAGTCAAGGCATGGAAGGAACAAGGGATGGTAACCATTGTTAGTTATGAGTCATTTTACATAGCAACAACAATATGGGATGGAAAAATAAGAGAGATGTGATGATGATGATGACGATGGAAATTCAATGTGACAGTCAAGAACAAATAAGAGAAATTCAGCTCCAACATAGACAAAATTTCATTACAGAAACTGGCTATGAAAGACATAAGGTAATGGGAAAGTTTAATGCAATTTCACGATAAGATGAAAAGCAATGAGGCAGAGAAAAATCAACCTCTTCTATTGATAAGTTGTTGCACTTTATTAATAATTGTAAACTTGTGGATTGAGGATATAAAGGAGGCCACTTCACTTGGACTATCAGGAGTATTTCAATAACTATATAAAGGAACGTTTAGATAGAGGATTAGTTTCCTTAAATTGGAGGGAAGTATATACTGATGTCATCTAGATGATACGGACCAGACTATTCCGCCTTAGTACTGGACAGAGATCTCATGAAGGTTGCACATGAAAAGAGGTTTACTTTTCAAGAGGGATAGTGCAATTCAGACCAGGTCTATGAGACAAGTAAAGAATCATGGGGAAAAGAAATTGAAGGCCAATTGATGTCCAGAACTCTTATGAAGCTCAAGAGATGAATACATGATTTAGCAGGCTGGAATAAGTCTAATTATCAGAATAAAGGAATTGTAAGGATAAATCAAGAAAATGAAGGAAGAGAAGCTGGAACAGCGAGCAGTTCATAAAAAGTTTTGGAACAGCAGTAAGCGAAGGCATTCTTGAATGAGAAAAGATACTGGAGAGACAAATGGAGATCTCAGTGGCTCAAGTGGGGAGATAATAACGCTAGATACTTCAACACATGTTTCACAAATAAATACAGGAAAAACTGAATTTGGGGATTAGAAAACAAGGATGGGATATGGCAGAAAGGAAGTAATAATAATATAGCAAAGGTTGATGGAGAGTATTTCAAATAAATTTTTACCTCAAATAAGTCGATGAATCATGCAATCTTATTTTTAGATTATCCCATAAAGATAAAAGTTGACATGAATAAGAAATTAATAAGAGCAGTGACTGGAAAAGAAATCAGAGAAGCGGTTTTCAGCATTAAACCTGAAAGGGCCCCAAGGGATGATGGTTTCTCTGCAAATTTTTTCCAGAAATATTGGGAAACAATAAAGCATGATGTGTATTAGCGATAGAAGCTTCTTGAAGAAGGTTAACTCCTAGAAGCCTGAATAACAATCTGATATGTTTAATCCCAAAAACCTCAAACATGTCTTCCATAGGACAGGTTCAGCATATTAGCATTTGCACTGTTGCATATAAAATCTATGTGCGGGTGCGGACACGGGTGCGGGTGCCGGCAAATTTCAAAAATTTTGGGTGCGGCGACATGGCTAGGGTATATAATATTATATATTATATGTAATATTCAAGCTACAACAAGTGAGACATCAATTAACATAAGTATATGACAATAGCAAGTACACAACTTTATATTAAAGCAAAATACAAATGGTAAACAACTACTAATTTCATCATAATACACAAATCAATCTTCACTATCTGGACCCATTTATCCAAAAAGACCAGAACTTCAAAATCGATATCATATTTTGAAGCGTGGAATATCCACACAAAAGGAAGTAAAGAAGGTCCGCATTGAGATATTTTTCTATATTCATTGACGGAGTTTCATGGGAGATGATGGAAGACAAGCTGAAGGAGCATTTTGGAAACTATGGTGAGGTAACTCATGTGGTCATCATGGGAGATAAGGTCACGAGTCGACTAAGAGTCTTCGGTTTCATCGTCTTCACGGATTACTCCCTCTTTGATCAGGTTGTGCAGGATAAATACACCATAGACGGCAAAACCATGAGTTACAAAAATAAAGCATTTTTTTTTTCATACCGCACCGACACGGTGTCGGTATCGGTATCGCACCCATGTCGAGGTCGACACTCTACCTCTTAGAAGTGTCTGTGTGACTTAGCATAAAATAGTCCCAAAGATATTGATGCATTGACTAAAAAAAATCATGAATAGAGTGACCATACATAATCACAGGAATTTTGTTCACGGAAGGATGATTTCAGTTTGTATCCTTATGGCGCACGAATAATACATCACTTGGAAAATGAAGGATCTGGGAATGTGTGTGAAATGGCAATAAAGTTAGACATGGGCAAGGCGTACACTAGAGTTGAGTGGCCATGCCTATGGTTTATGATGGGAAAATCAGATTCAGTAGAAGATGGATTCACTTGATTAAAGAGTATGTGACTACTGTATCATTCGCTTATGGGTACTTCAAAGTTCAAACCCAAAAGGGTCTATGAGAAGGAGATCCATTATATCTTTTCTTATTTCTCTTTTGTCTGGAGGGACATATCATCTTCTAACTGAAGCTGAAAAGACCTATGTCACATGGGTGCGGGTGCGAGATACGGCAAATTTCAAAAATTTTGGGTGCAGCGATACGGCTAGGGTATATAATATATAATATATAATATTATATATAATATTCAAGCTACATAAATCAATCATAATACAACTAGTATTTGCTAATTTTGGGTGCATGTAGGTATCAATTAGCAAGTTCTCTCATAATGATATGAAACTTACAGTGATTTTACGAGCTGCAAAATATCCAAGTTATGGATTCAAAGAGTTTCAAGATCTTTTGTAGGATATAACATATACTAGTATTTGTGCTAGGATCCACTAGTGATGTCATACTCTTCTATGCTATTGATTTGGCAATGTTTCTGGTCTTTAAATGTGTTTGGTGACAGAGATTATTCTGTGCAAAGGCATACAGTATGGAGTCCAATTGTTCGCACCCAAAATCATTCACGCAGCTTTATATTGTACAAAGCTATAATAGTAAGTACCAATGTTATCCGTATCGCACCGTATCGTACGATATGGTGTGATACGTATCGTATCGTGGGAAGCCACGATACGGTACTGTATCGTACGATATGACCCGTATCGTACACCCAAAAAAAAAATCCAAATTTTTTTTGCATGTTTCTGCCCTCTCTTCTCCTCTCTTCACTTCCCTTCAAGGCATCCTCCAATATGCTTATAATTTGGGTTTATAATTTTATTTATTTAATAAGAATAATGTATACAACAACAACAACTAAGCCTTTTCATATACTAGACGGAGTCGGCTACATGGATTCTTTGTTTCCACAGATCCCTATCGTGTGCCATGTTAGCAGTTAACTCCCAATAAGCTAGATCATTCTTTATTGTTTCTTTCCAACACTTTTGTGGTCGTCCTCTACCTCTTTTAATACTTTCCAAATTTAGCTTTTTTACAGGTTCTTCTTTTGATCTTCTTTCTATATGTCCAAACCATCTTAAACGATGTTCTCTCATTTTATCCTCTATTTGTGCCACTCCTAATTTGTTTCTAATAACCTCATTATGTATACGGTCTTTTCTTGTATGACCACTCATCCATCTCAACATCTTCATTTCTGTCACAGACATCTTTTATACATGTTGATGATTAACTGCCCAACACTCAGAACCATAAAACATGTTAATAAGAATAATGTATGAACAAAAAAAAATCATGACAAAATCATTTCCCTTTCTGTTACAACTTTTAGGTATATTTTTGCTAATAGTTTCTAATTTCATGAGATCGCAAACAATTAAAAACATTTAGTTCTCTCGGTTCATTGAATGGGGATTTCACAACTTCACTATTTTAGGGTTCACATTACAAGTACATGACTTCCATTGAGTTGAACATGATCAATGTGTGTGAAGCTTAACTCAGTCTGTGAAGTGAGAAATGGAGCTCAAGCATTAGTTAAAAAGCTAGTCTCCAATAAGAGAAAAAGGGGACATCATCAAGTAATAATATCACATCATTGAGGTGTCATAGACTCAATAATCAAAGAAATGGAGCTCATTGTTTTGCTCACATATGAAAATTAGCAAATATGACAACTACATGTACAAAGATAGCAGTTTGTTAATTTTGATATATTAGATGAGTGGATTATGGAAGATAACGAAGAACATGCACTCCTATGTCCTAACCGAAGAAGACATTAAATGAATTAATTTGAAGTGCAACAACATCATCAAGGAGAAGATGAAGATTATTTAGTTAATGATCCTGATACAAATTTACAATATGTAAAATGGAAATGTATTTCATTTTTTGATTCAAAATATATAATTTTGGATGCAATTGTTCAATATTGAATGTTCAATTTGTGCTAAACTTTGCATTATATGAATTTAAAGCAATTACCAGATTTTTCCAAAATTTTCTAGAATTTTCTTGATTTTTTAAATAATTTTTAAATTTTTTTAATATTAAAGTACGATACGATACGATACGCCCGTATCGTGGAGCCCAGCGATACACGATACGATACGCGTCAGACAACACTGGTAAGTACACAACTTTATATTAAAGCAAAACATATAAATGATAAAAAACCAGTGTTGTCTGACGCGTATCGTATCGTGTATCGCTGGGCTCCACGATACGGGCGTATCGTATCGTATCATATCGTATCGTACTTTAATATTAAAATAATACAAAAAATAATTAAAAATTAATAAAAAATAGTAAAAAATCGAAAAAAATCAAGAAAAATCTGATAATTGCTTTAAATTCATATAATGTAAGTTTAGTACAGATTGAGCATTCAACATTGAACAATTACATCCAAATTTACATATTTTGAATCCAAAAAATAAAATACAGACATAGTTTACACTTTATAGTACACTACAGTTACATATAATGTTACATTTTACAAATTGTAATCAGGATCATCAACTAAATAATCTTCATCTTCTCCTTGTTGCAGATCCTCATCATCATCAGCCACGCCCACACCTTCAAAATCAAATTCTTCATCTCCATAATGTTGTTGCGCTCCTTCCAAATTAGTTCAGGCAACGTCTTCTTCTGTTAGGAGGGCATTTTCTTCAGTGTCTTCCATAACCCAATCTTCTAATATATCAAAATTATCCAAACTTATTGGATCGAACTGACTTTCTTCTCTATTTACTTTTTTTAATTGCCTACGACACAAACAAAGATAAACAATTAGTAAGTAATATTAACAATTGAAAACTGAAGTTAAATAATATCGAATTGAAAATTTGAAAGTAATACAACATTACCTTTCACGAAGGCGCATGTTACAATGAATATAAACCAAATCATTAAGCCTTTTATGTTCCAACCTGTTGCGCTTTTTTGTATGGATGTGTTCAAAAACACTCCAATTTCTTTCACAACCTGTTGCACTACAGGTTTGGCTTAAGACTCTAACTGCAAAATCTCTAAGGTTTGGACAATCACTTCCAAACCTATTCCACCAAACATCTGTAAAAAAAAATATAAACATTAGAGACATAATAATCCACAGTAATGTAAGATGCAACTTAAATATGAAAATAAACAATGTACCTGGACGCATCGTAGAGCGGTTGCGAATTGCAACAGGCAAACCCATCAAGTGAAGAGCATTATCATATATCTCCATCTCTCGATGTATCGCATCTGCTATGCTCTCATCAGGGACTAATCTGTCGATACATTCAATGATTCCTCGATTAACCTCACCATCCCTTTTGAAGGTTGCTGAGTACCTCAATGATGGGTTTAGATAGTAGGCTGCTGCATGAATAGGCTGATGCAATTGTTTATTCCATCTACTATCAATTATTTTCCACACGGGCACATAATCTCTTTTTTTTTTCATTAAAGTTATTTTTGATCGCTTCTTTTGCCCTGTCCATGGCTTCATAAAGGTAGCCCATAGATGGTTTCTCCTCGCTGTCAGCCAATCTCAAACTTTCACTAAAGGACAAGTATTTTTCAATAATCTGATGCATGCATTCCAAAATGAACTTCTAAAAACCGTTTCTGCAATCTCATTTAACTTTCTGTTCCTTCTGTTTTGTGGCAACTCTGCAAATTGTTGCCACTCATCTGAGGAGAACATTCTCTTTAAAGCTTGCTTCTGTCTTACAATACTTTGTACAGATAAGAAGTTTGTTGCGAACCGAGTTGCAGCTGTGCGAAGAAGCTCTGCACCTTCTGTGTATCTCCTCATCATACACAAAACAAATGCATGGTTGTAAATGAATTTTGTAATATCTTGGCAACACTCAGTTGCTGCCTTTATTTCATCCATCTCACCAATGTCCTCGAGGATGAGATCTAAACAATGGGTTGCACATGGTGTCCAGTAGAAAGTCCCATAAATATCAGCTAACTCCTTTCCAGCTGCTTTGTAGTTAGTTGCATTATTTGTAATCAATTGGACTACATTTTCTAGCCCAACCTCTTGTATAACCTTATCAAATTCCTCTCGTAGGATCTCTGCAGTGTGCCTCTCCTTTGACATATCTAGAGATCTCAAAAACATGAGTCCTTTAGGACAATATACAAGAAAGTTTAGCAATGTCCTTCCTCGCCTATCGGTCCATCCATCTGTCATGATAGTGCATCTTGTTTCCTTCCACGATTGTCTCAAAGTTGAACAGTATTGCTGCACTTCAATCACGGTCTGATCTAATATCTTCCCTCTCAACTTCTGATAAGAGGGCATCCTGTATCCTGGACCAATGTTAGCAATTGCATCTGCCATTGCTTGAAAATGAAAACTGTTTGCTGCATTAAATGGAATGCATGCATCATAAAACCATCTGCCCACTGCAAGGTCTGCTTGATCGTGCAGTTGTTCTGAAGCCATAGCAGCACGAATTCCTGGCTGAGCACCAGGTGTAGTGGAAGGAGGAAAGAACGAATGTATGCTAGAAGAAGAAGCTCTTCCTCTACTCCTTCCTGAACTTCCTCTTCTGCCACCTCCAAAGTCTTCAGCTGCAACCCTCTTTCCTCTGCTAGGTGCTCGCAAACTGCTACTACCAATATCTGTTCTAGCATCTGAAGGCAAACTATCAGTGAATCCAACTCCAGTGGCAGTAGCATCATCAGCTTCTTCACACATCTGAAAATCATCCTTTTGTTGTCTCCTTTCCTGTATGCTCTCAATCATCTGCAAGCATTGCCATTTAATACCTTCTGGCACACTTCTAACTCTGCCTGTGCATGGAACAACTTCTTTCCTGGTTCCTGCTAGGTGGTATTTCAACCTTGAAATTCCACCACTAACCACCTTTTCACAAAATAAACATCTGATTTTTAACCTTGAACCCTCAACTGGTATACCCCACTGTCATACCGGATCATCAGACTTTGAATGAGAGTCTCTACCACCCCTTCCTGCCATCTCAATGAAGTACTTTAATTCAAACAAAAACCTGAAAATAAAAGCACTTCGTAAATCCCCCAATCTTCAAATAACACTCAAATCGAGTGTCTCCCACTTCATGAATGCAATAAAAATCGTATACACACACTTAATAACTTCATATTTTGTCATTCAAAAAAAAAACCGAAATAACACAAAAAACAATAAATATAAAAGAAAAAAAGAAAAAAACATTAAAAATATACCTAAATCCGAGTTTGGAGGCTTGGACGGACACCGTAGGACACAATTTTAGAGCTTTGAACACCAAGGAGGCGAAAACCAACTCTTAGGGAGCTTGAAGAACCCAAAAGGAGAGAGGAAACCCGCGAAAAATCGCGGGTTTCTCTCGAGCCGGGACCCTTTATAAGGGTCCCAAGGCGATACGGTGCGATACGCCCGCATTTGCGATACGGGGCCCCGTATCGTATCGTGGTGGCACTGTAAAAAACTACTAATTTCATCATTACACAAATCAATCTTCATTATCGAGACCCTTTTATCCGTGAGTATAAAAAAAAAAACTTTTTTTTTGCAATTTTTTTTTGGACATGCCGCACCGACACGGTGTCGGTGTCGCACCAATGTCGGGGTCGACACTCCACCCCTTAGAAGTGTCTGTGTGACTTAGGAAAAGACTGGTAAAATCCAAGGGAAAGTGTTCACGTATTCATTATCTGATTTTCGTTGATGACTCCATTCTATTTTGTAAAGCCAACAGTAGTCACTGTGAGAAGCTCTTGAATTTGCTGGATGTATATGAAAAAAACAGTGGTCAAAAGGTAAACTTATCTATATCTACTTTTTCTTAAGTAAGAATATGCTCCAGGACACAAGAAAGCAGCTGCCTGAAAGCTTAGATATCCATCAGGATAAGTACCTGGGACTGCCATCAGTTATAGCAAGATCCAAAAAAGAAACCCTTCAACTTCATCAAGGATAAGGCATGGTTGATACTCCATCTCTGGAAAAAGAAGTGTTCTTTCTGCAGCAGCACGAGAAATGTTAATCAAAGCATTCGGGTTGGCAATAATGATATACAGCATGCCGTGTTTTACGCTGCCAAAGGGTTGGATTGAAGATATAGTACGGAGTATAATGAAGTTTTGGTTGGTTGAGAATAGAAACCACCAATTCATAAGTTGGAATAGGGTATACAACAACAACTAAGCCTTTTCCCATACTAGATGGGGTCGGCTACATGGATTCTTTGTTTATACAGAGTCCTATCATAATTTGTAGAATCCATGATAAATAAGTCCGACAAAATTTTACATAGGTTGTCGAAAGCCTAATGCAGCCCTCTTCCTTTGTCCGGACTTGAGACCGGTTTATGCAAGAGTGATCCCTTACTTGGGCGAAGTTGGAATACGGTATGGAAGGACAAAATGGAAGGAGGCTTGAGGTTCAAGGATCTCTATCGCAAAACAGTGTTGAAGATTGGTAAAAGGCAGTCGCTCACTTTCTAAAAGATATAAAGGTAAATACTTCCCATATAGCTGGCCTATGAAAGCAAAACAGGTAAAAGCCATCTTAGACATGTAGGGAAGAATGATTACAGAAGAGGGCTGATATGGGACGTAGGGGATGGTCTACAAATCAATATTTGCAGAAGACCCTTGGATCACAGGTACTTTTCCCTCCAAAATCCCTGAAACTGATATTGTTACAGAAATCTAGCCCTGGTTCATCAGCTATTAAAACCTGAAGGAGGACGGAATGAAGTTTGGGTTCATGAGTCATTCTCACATGTAGCTACGGTCATTTTGTAGGTTACCAAATTATCAATGCAAAGAATCAAAACAATCCAGGGAATCAGATGCACAAGCAATTCTGGAAAGTTTTTTGGAAAATGAGAGTCCCAAATAAGGTCAAAATTTTTATGTGGAAACTGAATCACAGAGGTTTACCGACTCCAGAGAGAATAAAGAAATGTAAGATGAGTGGCGATGATCAATGCCAAAAGTGTGGGGTGCGTTGCTTTTCCTAGATCCGGTATCAATTCATAATGGAAGGAGATCCAGCAGGGGATAATGCTTCCACTTGACGAGGATGGCAATTTCTTTGAATGGTGGTTGAACATGACAAATGCTCTTAATTGAAGGTATGGTTAGCAAGATAGCATACCTTGATATGCTTTTACCTTATGGAGAATTTGGATAGCACAAAATAAAGTGATTTCTGAAGGAGAAAATCGTAGTGTTGCTGAAATTGCTATTGTTGTGATTCAATTTTCAGAAGAGTATCGATTGGTGAATCTTCCAGTAGCATTGGTTTAGATATACATGTTTCAGTATATAGGTACTGTTTGATTTTTGGGGAAAACCCCTGTTTCTGCTTGTTCTGCTGGCTATAGCCAAACCTGTAAATCCTTTTCAGTATCAATAATATCTCTGCCTTCGTCTAAAAGAAAACAGAAGGACAACTCATGCATGCCAACCAAACAGAAAACGATGATAGAAGCCTCACACAGAGCAAAGGACAAACCCTGATACTGAAACATGTCTATCTAAACAAAGTAAGCCACCAATAGCAATCAAAAAGATCAATGAATCTGAGGAAGAGCATAACCTGCGCTGCAAGAGACAGGAGGATCCTTCTGCAAATCCTTCAATTCCTTCAGAATCCTCTTGGAAGCCATTAATCAAACCCCTAAACACTAACCCGAGAAAGCGGACAACAAAAAACAAAGTCTCCTCTCATCATCGTCAAGCGAGAACGAAGAAAACAAGAAACTATTCAGAAACCAAAGAGAAAACGCAACACCTCAGGCAGAATCCGCCAAACCCTAGTAGGCCTTTGATCAAACCCGACGTCGCCTCCTCTCTTCCTCTTGAAAGAGAGAACCTACTGTTTTGGACGGACGCAACCCGTTATTTAGGAAAAGGACGCAGTATTTTAGAATAGCTCCTTTATTTTAATGCCCTTTTCCCTTTCTTCCGCTGCCGCCCTTTTAGATAAGATATACGAGAAATGTCTCATGTGGACCATCTTTTACAACTTATTCTAAATGCTGACATATTTATCTTAGTATTCTGATACCATACTTTTTCTATGGGAAGAAAGGGACGGGAGTCAGGCGAATTCCTATCAGAAGATTTTACTCCGACTTAGAATGGGTTATTGCTGGAAAGAGAAGTGCCTTTCTGGAAAGAGAAGTGCCTTTCCCGAATCCGTCTTATCTTTTAAGAGAAAAACAAGCATGCTCAAGACATTTTTGAAGATGCAAGTTATTGTATTTTGCTGAAGCAAGGTTTTCCCCAAAAAGGATGATTGCGTCGCAGTTGGGGTCCTCCGTTCTTGCCAACCTTCAGTGTGTGATGGAGACAACTTTTATTTGTGATAAGAATTGAGTTTACAGTTGGAAAATTTTAGTTATTTTTTATTTGTGTGTGGCCTAAAATCTGAAACTACCGATTTTCTGAAATGGATTTATGCAACGAAACCATGAATAACAAAATAACATGATTGATACGAGTTACTTTTTTCTTTTGAAATGGATATTTTTTTATTTTACCATCAAAGAATAGAAGTTCATTTTTACATTTTCAAATTGGACCTCTCATCTACAACATTGAATTCGCTTGGGTTTGCATTCAAAGCTCTGAATATATATACCAGGTTTCCTCTCTATGTAGAGAGAAAGAGAGAGGGATTGGTGTATGTGAATGGGTTAAGTGAAAACGAATGGAACCTTTTCTCTCTCGCTCGTGTGTTTATAATTGTCCCTTAGACATCTCACTCTCTACAACAATCTCCGGAGTCATATTTCCTTTTGCACTCTCCCTCTAATCCATCTTCCAACCATCTCTTTCTCTCTCCTCTCTCTATCTCTGTACGAAAACACCCTGCAAGCAGCTATTGCTCTCGTGCCAGAAGCAGCACCATCCCCATTTGTCTTCTTTTTTATTGCTCTTGATTTCTTATATAGGCCACTGTTCAAGATTCTATCTTGATGGTTCTCTCTATTCAAGCTCCCGTCCCAGCTCTCAATTGTCATTGAGATTATCTGAACGTTTATTTTGATGTTTTGTTTATTTTCAAAATTCATTTTCGCTTGATCGTCCCTTGAATTCTTGGTTTTTGTTTTTCTAATTTTTGAAACAAATTACGCGGGGGGCTTCTTAGCAGCAACCTTGAAATGTAACAGCCTGTGAAACACTTTGACCAAGAGGTTTACATGTTGGATTCATTTTTATCTCTTTTTTAGAGTTTCACTTTGTGAATGTTAAAGCACACTCAAATTACATGCGGTGGAGGATTTTGTTATTGGATTGATCATGAAAAGGTTTTCAGTTTGCACATTGATGAAGGGCGTTGAGAATTCACATTTCAGTTTGCACATTGATTTAAACTACTGACTTTTATTTCACGAAGTCATTTTCTTTGCAAATTGCTCTATTTTACCTATATTTGAGTATAGTTTAGTAGATTTGTTGAAATTTTCTTAGCGTCTGTTGGTACATTGTTCTGGTTGCATGTTACATTCAAAATACATGTGGTGGAGCATCTGTTATATTCAACATACTTTACATCATGATGGCAATGGAAGACCATTTATTGTTCTTAAATAACCTCCAGCAACTCCATAATCTTCTTTTGTTCAATGTAAAAGATGTTTATAAATCTTAAATGATATTTAAGAGCTCCATATGCATGGAGAAATGTCAGATCAATTTTGTTTTCTCTTTATCCACAAGTAACATTTTTTGGAGTATGTGGGATCATTCTTTTCTCAGAAACACGAGGTGTTATTCAGAGTGTTGTATTCAAATTATGTAAATTCTTTTCCTCCAATCATGTTACTGGATGTAATTCGATACAAGTCACATGGCCTATTTAACTTTCTAATTACTAAATGTGCGCTTTAGTGTCTTGCATTTTCTAATTTCTTGAACTTGCAATGAATATAATGTGAAGTGTTATTATGAATGAGACAAAATTGTGCTTAATTTGGACGCTTCGAGTGCACAGCATCGTTCTAAATATCATAGACTCCATTCATAATCACGCATTACTTGGAACATGGTTTATGGGAACCAAGTTTTCTTTTGTTTGTGTGTAACCTTATTTTGAGCCCCCGGGAGTTTTAGTTAAAATCCCACACCCCAGTTAAAAAGAGTGAAATCTAAAAGGACGAAGAGTTCATAAATGGTTTCTCAGGATGCTGAAGTGCAGGTTTTTAAACGGCACGATGTTGATGTGCATGTTACCCAAATCTCAGAGTAGTTATGAGAAGTTATATATATATATATATATATATATATATATATATATATATATATATATATATATATATATATATATATATATATATATATATATATGATGTATATATTATAAATATTGGTATTACAGTCAGGTCGATTTGAACCCGACGCAAACATTAAAGAAAAATGTGTTAGATCAAGGTTGACCAATTTTGCAGCGAAAACAAAGTGACCCGATCCGTCAAACCAATTTGCCACCCTTTCTTAGCTTGGCTCATTTGTTAGTTTACTGATTTCACTATATGTCTACGTTCATAGCAATTGTGCTTACAAAAGATCCTTGTGAAGAAGTATATTTCGTCAAAACCCTACGCTAGCCAGGACAAGATGATAAAGGAAGGGTCTTCTCATCTTTTGCTTCCTTCGTTTTCTCTGCGGCTGCAAAACACTAACGAGGATCTTTTGATCCATCACTGCAGTCGATCTAGTACCGATTCAGGTCTCTGTGTCTCTCTCTACAATCTGTGTGGTGATTTTGCTATTATCTTTTTTGGTGAGAGGAGATTGAATCCTATTGCATTGCTTCTTTTCAACTTGATTTTGATCCGTGATGCCTTTGCTTCGTTGCACTTCATCTGTCTCAGATGGTCACTGCTAAATGCGATTTTCTTTTTGTTACTGCCGATGGTGAGATAGCGTTCGTGTGGGAGATATCTGATTCGAGAGTGGAGTTCTCGCCACCTTTGTTCTTGGTGTTTTCGAGTCCAGCAAGTTGCTGCTCTCTTACTTCATTGTTCTTCTTCTTTGCTCTTCAACAACAAGGAACAGAATCGCATTAGAAGATTGAAGTCATGGCAATGATGTCGTGCTTGTTTTCGTTGAACCTTGCATGTCCTTGAGATCTTGATTTTATCAATCACATTGGACAAAATTGAATTTCCAAGATATTTGGTGATGGATGTGTGGGACGTACATCTGGACACTGAAGACTGCCGGTGCGCCAAAAACTATTTTGCCTGGAGTAGTTCTACGCTACCGCAAATTTATTCAATTTAATGGAGTAGGGTAATGTCTTATGGAGAATATCTTAGCAACAAATAAGAGAAGATCTGTTTAATTAGAATCGTACGCATTTCGGTTTGCCTGATTCATGGGAATTATATGTTTCTGCTTACAATAAAATAGTACGAGAATGCTTGATGTTTTTAGTTGTATGAATGTGATTGCAATGCAGTTACTTGAAGTTTCCTTTTTCAAGACAATGATGAACTTCTGGTAGTATGCACATGCTATAAGTTCTATTATATGCCATGTTGGGGAGTCCTTTCTTTTAGTGGGGTACTGAAGGTAAATGTTCTCAACGGTTATGATTTTTAAGGCTGCATTGTGTGTAAGTTGGGTGCAAGCTTGCATACACATGCCTGTGTGTGGCTTGTGTATGCGTGAATACGGTCAACTTTATTGATCCTTTTCTCTTAGTCATTATTCTGGTTTCATGAGCGCAACATGATAAATGTTGTTATCCTACTTTTGAGTTTGACAGTTTGACCCACTTTCTTTCCCCGAGCTTATGCTAGGATTGATGGAGCTAGCGCTGACGTGAACTAATAGTAGGAGAGCTAACATCTTTAGAAATTTTGCTTTCTCCATTCAAGTCCCGATGTAGCTCTTCATCATTTTACGTTTAAGAGGAAAGAGTAGTCAACATGTATAGAGCGATAAGAAATATTCAGAAAGACAAGGGTGCTGAGCCTCATGAATTTGAGGAGACTATTGTTAAAGTGTAATAGGGAACCGGCCCCCAGGGCCTGTTGGTCTTAGTCCCCTAGTACTCGGGCCAAGGGGCTGTTGAGGGCCAGTTGCGGCTCCCAACAGCTAGTTGAAGTAACCGTTGGGGGAGTCACAAATGTCTCTCCTCTCTCTCACTCTTCTCTCTTATTGCTGTAAATATATATTCTTGCTCTATAAATAGAGCCTCAACCTATCTTAATAAATCATCTATTATTTGGAGAATCATCTTGATTCTTTGTTTGATTCGTTGGTTATTTATTTGACTTGTTTTGTGTGTTTGAATACAAAGTGCTTGGTGTATTTGGCATATTGATGTCTTGGTGATTCTTGGTTTGTGATTTGGCGTAGACTCTTCAAGGAAGTTAAAGAGCTATTCTTTATACGGTATTAAAGCCTACTCGAAAGTAAATCATTGGACATGACTGTATTGAGAACTGTGTCAACTTAAAGCAAGGTTGAAAAAATCATGCTTTATTGTTTTCATCAATGTTATAAAAATCATATTGTATGATACAATATGATTTTATATCGTATCATATAAGAATACGGTACTATACATGCACACGTATCAAAATAAGCAATTTATCGTATCATATCGTACGATACAAGACTGTATCATGTCGTATCATACGAGTCAATGCCGATTTTTTAGGATATAAAATCCAAGAATTTGAAGTTGCGGAATCACTTCTGCTTATTCCCAAACCCTTTTTCACGCTATTCTCTTGCTTTCAAATCATTTTCTCATCTTTGTTATTTTTTATTTTATGGTTTATTCATAAGATTCTTAAGTTTTTCACCCAATCGAACTCTCCATTTCTAGGGCTTTTGTCAAATCTATGATATACCCATTTTCTTTTGCATTTTACCCGATTTTTCACTTGAAATATTTGAGGGTTTTACAGATTTTGTGATTCTTGACATCTAAAAACTCTTTTTCTTCTTATTGATTGTTCGCTCTCATCTTAATAGCTTATGATCTGGTTGATCCGGCATAAAAATATTGCACCTCGGTGTATTAAGGCAATAAACTTGTAAACAAGTGCATGTTTTGTAATGCAGTAAAGCATGATTGTATTTCTATAAAACACCACTTTGCAGGAATTAAGAAGGATGCTAGTGCTTGTCTTTAGGTTTCTGAAGTAGTGAAGTACGAGATTAAGAAGGAATTGGAGGTTTGAAAAGAGATTAAGGGTGAGAGAAAGGACGAAAATAGGTAGTTAGGATATGTCTCAAACATTTAAAGATAATTCTGAAGGGATGTACGGTGATGAATTTCATAGTGCAGAAATGTTATATTAACTGACAAGATATTTGAGGTAAACCATCCATCCTTAGTATAGACTCCATGTGTTATACATTGCATATACTTAATTCTTGAAGATTTGAGTGCGATGGATGAAATAAGAGGGACTATAAATTCATGCAGAAATATCATAAAGTTTATTTATAATCATTCTTTTGTAATGCATTTGATGTGAATCTATACAGGTGGAAGGGAATTAAATAGGTCTTCATTGACCAGATTTGCTATGAATGTTATTACTCTACGAAGTCTTGTTATACGGAAAATGTATTGAAAAAAATGTTTAAATCTGATTAATGGGACTCTATTAGTTGGTTTAGAAAAAGGGAGGGAATTGCAATAGTAGATGTTGTTTTCAATGCTGATATTTAGAAAAATTACCTCAAATTTTTGAGGATTGCTATATATTTAGTTAAGGTAATGAGGATGGTGAATAGTGAAGATAGGCATATTATGCCTTATATATATAATCCTATGGATAAGGCCAAATTGAAAATACAAGAAAATCTTGATAGCAAGCAGTTACTTCTAAAAAAAGTTTGAAAGATAATTGATGCAGACTAGAACCACCAAATACATCATGATTTGCATGTCGCTACATATTTTTTTAACCCTTCTATTTAATTTTCTTCCAACTTTAGAGAGGACGAAGAAGTAAAAAAGAGTATATTGAATGCAATTAACCTTTTACAAGATTCATCTACTCGTTGCAATATCCATTTAGAGTTAAGCAAGTATATACAAAGTCGTCGAGATTTTGGAAGGCCAATTCCAATCTAACTATGCTCCCAAATGCGACTAGGTATTATATATTTTTTATTGATATTCATTTAAGTTATCAATTGATTAACTTTGCGCGTTTCTTATTAATCATTATTGTGTTTTATTTCAGTTGAATGGTGGACTCACTTTGGTATAGATGCACCAAACTTGTCAATGTTTGCTCTGAGTGCGAGAGAAATTAGAGTTTTTTTTAACTCATTCAGATAAAAAAGAGAAACAGACTAGATCATGCTCGACTACGTGATTTGATATATATTGCATATAACATGAAGTTAAGGTAAAAATAATAATTTTAAAAATATGTATTGTTGCGCTTTAGTTCTTTCATATTAATAATGAATGATTGATGACTATATTGCATTTGATATTCTTGACAATGTGAATATTCTTTCTTTATAGACAAATGCAAAAAGATGTAAGAAGGGCAAATAATGTGTCATATGACCCGCTGAGCTACAAAAATATTGATATTCTTTATGATTGAGTACAAGAGGAGGAGCCCCCATCAATTTAGAAGAAGAAAATTATAGGGCACTCCAAACCAAAGGAGAAATTAATTGGAGATAATGAAGATGAAGTATTGGATGGTCAGATCTAATTGTAGAAGAGGAAGAGGGAGGAGATGATGATTCTTATTATGTCGATTATAATGCTTTGTTAATTATGATCCATATTGTTAATGATTATTATAAATATAATGGTAAATTTGTAACGTTTTAGTCTGTATGATTGTAATTTTGTTGTTGATTAAATGTATTCACTATTTAGTATTCAAATTATAGATGATTGTTCATTATGAGATGTTATTTAACTTTGTTTAACTTTGTTGATGAGGATGAAATCATAAGTCTCAAGAAAAATACAAATAAGATTTGAAAATGTAGAAAAAAATGAACACAAAGATCATTTAGATCATTTGCCAAAATATACATGAAAAACATAGAAATAGAATCAATATTTTGAAAATGCTTTTAAAACTTAGAAATATTTTAAAAAATCTATTTATAAGATGATTTTATTTTTCAAATCAATTTAATAGAAAAATTGATAATAAAGGCAACTTGAGTATTAGATATTACCATAATAAATTTTTTGAGTTGTAGAATCAACTTCGAAGCTTTGACAAATTTGAAAAACTATAAAAAATGGATGAATTTCAAGAATATCAAGATAACCAATATTTCTTTTTATTTATACGTAGTCTTAGGTAGAAATTTAAAAATATTAGATCCACCTCAATACATAGAAAACTGAGACCCAAGAGAGACTGATTTATTTCCGATCTAATTATGAAATAAACTAGATTGAAAGTTCTTAATATTTTCAAGGAGGCACTTGCCACATCTAGACCCGAGGTCAATCTAAAGTCATACAAGCCCCACATGTCAAAAATATTGAAGGGCAAGTGAAGCATTACATGAGGCCCACCCATGACTCCTTGGTCTAATAAAAGTATCATTTGTCTCTATTGCAAAGAAAATAGACACATCAAGACCAATTGCCTACTCTTGATGAGGAGAAATGACAATGTGGTTGTCTTGAGGATAAAAAGGGAGTATCATTACCTTCTAACATCAAGGTATACATAAAAGAGATACTAATAAAAAAGGCTAGCATATTCAAAAACGTGTTATCAATAATTTCTCAAGGTATGTCTTGATTTTTAGACTCGAATGCATCATTTCACATAACACACAAAGGGAATTTATTGAAAAACACTTATCAAAAGAGTTTTAATAAGCATGTTTCTACAATCGATGGTACAAAACTTTAAGTAGAAAAAATTAGAAGTTTTTAAAATAAAGATTTCAAAGTATCAAATATGAGTTTTGTATCAAAACTTAATTTTAATATACTTTTTATTGCTCAAATTTGTGACAATAGTTGTATAATAACTTTTTGATTCAAAAATTGTGATAATCTATCGAAGAAGGTGATTGGACAAGGTCATAGAGAACATGGATTGTACAAAATGAAAATTTTGGTTATTCTAAATTTTGAGAATTGAGGTGTAGTTTATGACCCAACTCTTTGACACAAAAGATTGGGTTACTTGGATATGAATAAATTGTGTAAACAACCCGTCTTTAAAAGTAATAAAGTTAAAGATTTTGTTTGCAAAGATCGTATTCTTGGAAAATTGTATCATTTATCCTTCGGTAAAAGAAATTTTATTGCAAGTGAACCTTTTAAGTTGATGCACTCTAATGTTTGGAGACCAACTCCTATTGTATATAAGGGAGGAATACTATGTAACTTTCATATAAATCCGAAATCTTTAGAAACCTTTTGATATTTTACAACATGATCAAAAATCAATTTAATACGACTCTTAAGATTTTGAGATATGATTTCAGTGGAGAATATGTCAACAAAATTTTAAAATTATTTGAAAATAAATGAAATTTTGCATAAAAATCGTGTACGAAAACACAATAACAAAATGGTTTGACCGAATGAAAACATAAACACATTATAGAAACTATTATAACCCTTTTGATTGCTAGTAAAGCACCAAAATACTTATATAGGCGAAAGCCATCCAAATCACCATATACCTAGTAAATAAGATGTCTTCCTCTCAACTTAACAATATTTTTCCGTTTGAAAATTTATTTAGTCTTAACTTGAATTATGAAAGATTGAGAATTTTTGGGTGTATATATTTTGTCTATATGAAAAATAATAATAAGTTGTCACCTAGAGCCATAGAGTGTGTCTTTCTATATTATGACAAAAAGAGTTATAGTTGTTTTGATCCAAAAGAAAACAAACTATATGTGTCTAGAGATGTGAAGTTTGTAGAAAAAGACTACTATTATGACTCTAACCATGAAGATATTGAAAAGTATACCTTTCTTAATGATGTTATAGATCTACAAGATTATAGTGATTATGAAAATAGTTTAAATAAAGAAACTATAGATCTTAAATAACAAGATGAGCATACCAATGTAGAAATAAGAGAAAACCAAGAGACCAAAGAGGTTATAAAGCCTTTTCCTTTATTTTAACTTAGAAGAAAAGAAAATGTAAGCATACTCTCTAGAACCTCAAAACCCCCATAAAAATTTGTGTCTTATTAAACCATTAAACCTCAAAGAAGAAATCTCATTTCTGTCATTTAACAAGTTCAAGAACCCAAATCTTATAATGAATCCAAAGGAATATGAGAGTGAGAAAACGCTATGCTAAAAGAATTAAAGGCTTTAGATAAAGCTCGTACTCGAAAAATTATACATAAACCTATGGGCAAGAAACTTATTGGTTGTAGATAGGGTATTCAAGGTAAAAACTCATAGTGATGGCAACATAAAAAGCTATAAGGCTAGGCTAGTAGCTAAAGGTTATACCCAATAATATAGAATAAAATATAAGAAAACTTTTGACACTGTTGTATCGGGCTTAATTATTAGAAAATATAATTGAAGCTTTTTGAGTATGAAATTGAGGAGAATATTTACCTCACTTTTAAGATATTCTCTTACATTAGAAGATTTGACAGAGAAGCGAGTTGAAAAATAATCAAGTGGCTATGTTAACATTCTCAAGTAACTTTAGTGAGTCATTATGCTCTTAGTTCTTGTGAAGTGGAATCGAAGCCCCTCGAGTGTGATATTTATATCAATTTCTACCACTCAACAAAGAATTAGAATTAAATTACAAGAATTGATCATTCAATAAGTCAAAAAAAATGTTGAGCAATCACTTTAGCTCTCTAAGTAATTTATTGAATCATTTCACGCTTAATTCTTATTGAATAGAACTAAAGTTTTTTTAGTGTGAGGATAAGGTCAATCTTTGCTATTCCTCTATGATTTGGTTCTAATTTCTTGGGAAATGTGTAATCATTTCATATTGTAACATTGTGGCCTCTTCTATATGATATGGTACAAGATTTGAAAGTTTTGAAGTAGAATAGAAGCCTCTTGAATGTAATATTTACGATAATTTCTAACACTCAACAAAAAAATGGTTTTAAATTATAAGAATAAATCTTACAAGGTGACAGTAAAATGATTGAGCATCCATCTTAATGCTCCAGGCGACTAATGAATCATTTCATGCTTGATTCTTGTCCAATAGACTTGAAACTTTTTGAATATAACGTTAAAGTCCATATCTACCACTCCTTAATGATTTAGTTCTAAATTACATGATTTGAGAGGGAAACAAATGATCCAAGGGCTGCTTAGGCAACTTGTGTGACTTAAGTGAGTCATTTTGGGCTTAATTCTTGGAAAATATCATTAAAGGTTCATTAGTATGTGTGTAGCTGACTTGGTACCAAAGGTAAGTCCCACTAAGTAGTTGAATTACCTCCTAAAGAGATAACATCTCATTTGAGAAGGATTAACTAATGACTTTAGAAGGAGAGTGGCATGACCCAAGTAAGGCATTCTTACTTTCAAAGTCCCAAGGGTTCGAGACAAAGAGAAAGGTACAAAATATAGTAGATAATATCAATTTCTTTGGTTCCCATCAGCATGTATCTGTCCATATTTATTTGACATGATTTTTATACATAAGGATAGATTTGAATTGTTTTGTTGGCTGAATCATCATGCTTTGATCTATTTTATTGCGTTCAATGGGTCAAAAACTTGCTTCATATGTGTACTTAGGTTTTGTCCATAGTGCCTAGTTTCATGATCGTCTCTTTGCTTCCGTGATCATTCGACCAGCTGACTGTTTTGAGTTTCTATACAGAAAATTATTTTATAACACCAATTTTTATTTCTCAATGATGTCCCATGATTGGGACATAGATTATTTCTCTTATTACTATGTACACAAGGGAGGAGCTATATGAGATGAAAATCTCACATAAGGTTCTAGAATGGAGATCCTTGGAATAAAATGAACAACCGCAATGGATGCATCACTTTTGGGTGGCTTGATACGGTGCCTCCATATTCATCTCCTCTCAAAGATGTTTGAATCTTTTGGAAAAAATTAAAGAGTATCTTGGGAATCCGACAAGATCAATCCATGTGGAGGTACAAATCCTACATACTGTGAACTTTTCCCATAGAAGAATCAATAATGGCATTTGAGGATAAATGTGCACACTGCTCCATGGGGGCTAGTGTGCAAGGTGAGGCATGGTTGCTTGGGGCCAAAGCCCAAGCATAACATGGTTTAGATTTATGATCCCAATCTATTGGATCACATAGATGCCCCTTCAACATACGTCATCGAAAGGATCTATATCCCATAGATATCAATATGATTATATTCCAATTCTTACCTAAGACCTCTTAAGAAAAATCTCCAACAATTAGTTGATCCGAATTTGGGAATTATTATAGATCGTTCATTGGTAGAATGGAAGGAATTGAAAGAAGAATAAACCAAAGCCCTTTTTTCTAATAGACAAAATTTTCTTAGTTCTATCTAATTGCTTTGATGAATGAGTCTTGATTGATCATTTACATTATGATAGTATTAGTGGATGAAAGTTACTTTCGGAGCCAAAAACATTCTTCTTGATCCAGAATTCATCTTGAGATTCATAGTTGCATTACTTATGGCTTTGTTCTTCATGGACAAGCATGCCCTCTGAGATGTGAGATGTGATCGTGTAGGCATGGCCGCGAGGGCAGTGGTGTTGTCCTTTGGGGGTTAGTTTAGGGGACATAGCCAAAAGAACAACCATGAAAGGGGCTCTCTCGTCCAAACAAGCATATCTTGCTTGGATTTGCCTTGGAGAATCCCATTAGGGTTTGTGGATGGGGCTGAAGAAAGTTTGGCTTTTCAGGCCCTGACTCACCTTCCGTGGAAGAACATTGTGGAGGAACCCATTGGTTTTCAGGGCATTAAATTCTCACCAATTGGTCACTCGAGCATTGACCCAGGAAGAACCAATTGTTGGTTTATTGATAATCCATGGTCAACTTTCTTTTATAGTATGCTTCTTAGTTCCCAAGAGTCGGGTGAACAGAATCCAATACATAAATTGGTTAATAAGAGAATAAGAAAATCTTTTATTTGTGCCTCTTAAGTTATAGAGAAATTCATGAACTTCAGTTGGTCTATTTTCAAGGAAAGCATATATGAAATAACAAAGTGTTTCACTAAGATTTCGAATAGTTGTCCCAAATTTAAATTGTTTATACAATTCCCAACCAAGACTACAATTCCCAACCAAGACTCTCATGGGACGGTAGCCTTACTATAAGCATCAAGATCAGTGTTACATGAGCGTAGCGGGCTTACACGGGTCCATATCCTTTTCTTTTTATCAATATCTAATTATGAACTTCCTCCCTGATTTGATATTATGGTGCTAGTATAGACCGTGGAACAATTTGCATAGAGATCTTCTCTACGTAATGAATGGAGGAGCACGGGCCTTCCCCTTTGAGCCCAATTGTGGGGAGATCCATTAGCTTGTTATTTAGTAAGAATTGGTGAAATGACGGAATCTATAAAAAACATTCAACAGGCTCTAGAAGGAAACCCCCTTGATGCAATGCTATGATGACAGGGGTGACCTCTGCAAAGACCCGAGGCAACGTTTTCTACTCCTCACTCCTAGTACACATAGCAACAACAACAAAAACAACAAAACCTGCTTCCTTCTTCTAAGCAATGGAATCACACGAATAGGCAAGGGTTTTGTGTTTTCCAGTTTCCACACAATCGATTTTTTCATAGAGGGTTTCTTTGTTGTTTTTCACTGTATTTCTTCCCTGTGCGCTGCTCTGTATTTATAGAGCAATGGTGTCTCCTTCCCTCCTAGGTTTCTTGGCTTGGCTTTCCATATTGGACCCTTATCCAGTTGGTTATGGAGCTCATCCGTAACCGACTAACTGTTACGGATTAACACCATAACTTCCACCAAAGGTAATGACTGGATGACCAATCCAGCCGTTTCTGTGATAAGGTTGCCAAGAATGGCCACCTTTGGGTTACATGCTATTTGTTGGTTGGTTGTTATATCTCTTAATGAGTGAACTGGTATTATTAGTTTTGAGAAGTCACACCCCAATATTCAGTTATTACACTAACGTAGAGGACTGTAGAATTTTGAGCTACTCCCTCTCGACTCGCTTGCTCTCTTACGTTTTCACCTTCTTTCTCACTTTGTCCCTCCTAAAACCTGCGATCTTTCAAATCATGTCCCCCTGCAATGGCGTGATACCTGGAATATCCTTATTTTCGTGCATAGCCTCTTGGGATTATTTTGCAGTTCAGAATTGCTGCTTCCAGGTGAAATCCTGCTACTCTTATCTTTAAGCAAATTCCTACTGGATTGGATTCCCATGAATCTATTATACTAGCTAGAGGATATGATCTCACATTTTTCATGGCAACCACTGTCTTGGATGACAACTATTATGCATATTTCAAGTGATTAATGCTTCACTGACTAATTCATGAAGCTTTTCTCTTCCTGATTAACTTTGAAGTTACCTGACTATTTCACTTCCAGTTCTTTGTTCATCTTCTCATAGCTTCTTCTCTATATTCTTCCTTCTCAACATCTTGACTCTTGTTAGGCTATAATGGCCAAATGTACATCGGCTTTGAGTTTATTGGATTATGAAAAGGGACAAACTATAATAATCTGACTCAATAAAAATTAACTCATGTCTTGTCAAGATGCTTCAGAAGGGACTCAAAAGCTCAATATATCTACTTAAAACTTCTACACTGCCAAGAAGTTGATCCAGTGGATAATACCCTTCCTCAAAATGCATCAACTAGCATCAAAGCGATGGTTATTCTTGAAACTCTTGGCAAGTTTAGTTAGACATAAAATTTGCATCACTCTGAGCATTTTAATGGAGGATATTAAAGCAATCCTAGTTTTTTCTCGAATGGTAGCCAATAATTCAGTTCATCTAAAGGAATCCAACCTGTGTCAAAATGGTAGCATTGTTTTCATATACAAGAAACAAGTTATAACTTTAGTACCTAACAAAATCGTTAGCAAATTAGTTAATCTGGTAGACGGAGTTTTGCTAATCCACCCTTTCTGTTCTGAAATTGGATGCAGTAAAATTTGCTCCATAGTATATGCAATGAACAACCTTCAATAGATGGAACCTCGAGATATTTTCATTTTACTGAAAGTTGTTTATAGGTCGAACAGAGAATGTGCTATGGATGGACTCCTACACAAAAGTTAGTTGATACACTGGGTTCTATGGTGTTTTTCCATACAGGTCAACCAAGTCCAGGCCTGTAAAGTTGGCATCACCAGCCTTGTATCTGCACCAAATGACACCACCATCAATGGCAACAGAAGGCATGTTCATATCAACAAGTCAAGAGCGATTTATTGCACAAATCCGCAAGAAAAGCTACTTTGGAGTATCAGACAGAAGAAAAAATTCATAACTATTTGTCTCATTGTTATAGTCTTCCATCTCGTCCCTGGTCATGCTCAGTTAGGCTGAAATGAGTAATAGAGTTGGATACCACAATACTACAATATTACCGTAAGGTAGGTCTCATGACATCCCTGTTTGGTCTGTTCAGCTGGTTTACAAGCTCAATACATAAGCCCATTGTTGGCCAAAGCAAGCATCTAAACATAAGTTGATTTTACAAGAATGTTATGGATGAACTACTATCACCACAAAACAGGAACGTATAAATAGCAAAGTTTATCCGGTATTTAAAATCTTGAACTAAGCAACTAAAAGAGGACAAGAAACATGATCTAGCATGATTTCCATTGCTGCCTGAAAGAACGACCATTAATAAAACAGTACTTGCACAATCTTAAGTGTGGGCCATAAACAGCTCAATGATAGTGAATGCACATGAATACTGGAAAACCAATATCGAACGGGCAAAACGGGCAACAATCATAAGAAAATGCCACATCGTTGAAAGCATCTGATGCATACGTTCCCAATATAAACTAGGCATGAGGCATGCATATCAAATATGATCTGCTACCAAGTGAATCTAGAATGTACTGTGAAGTATTAGAAAATGCAGGCATATGTAGCAGTTAAAGGAAAATGGTGAACTCTATCATTATTTTTTCCTTGGTAGATGCACAAGAAATAAATAAACAAAGAATAATATAAATGCAAATACTTTAAGAATCCCATTCTTGTCAGGAAGAAAAAGAACCTCATTCCTTTCAGAACAACTAAATTCACATATTGAGGATACAAAGAAGGATACAGGTGTAGGAAAGATAATTCTGGAAGCCTGGATAACTTCATACTGCAAAGATGTATGATCTGGTACCATCAATGTTTGAAAGACAAGTTGCAACTTGCAAATGAAAAAGAAAGAAAGAAGCGCATTATAAGACTTACTTTTTACTGATGACCATTCAAGGCAGACTTTCCATTGCAGTTCAATGGTGACAAATCTCTTTTACATGCACCGTAAGTTGCTAACATGTTGGTGTATCATGCTTGCTTCTAGAATAATCATAGCCAAAGGTTTCAGTATCATAAGAGACAGAAGGATCGTATCTTTCTTCCAGTATATCTTGTGTCCTAGATTTTGAAAAACTTGTCCTATGCTTCCTGCTATCATACCTATCTTCACTTTCTGTCCTTTGTATGTACCTTCCTTCACTAGATATCCTTGGTTTTGATGATGAATGAAATCTATCATGCTTCGTTCTAGAAGAAGAATTGCCATCCCTATGGTCATTTTTTCTCCTATAAAATGCTTGATCTTGTCTTTTTCCATCTTCATGCCCAACAAGCTGCTTGACATTGTTTTTTTCATGGTGTGGGCTTCTTGAACCATAACTTCGACCTACCTTGTCCTTCCTCTGGGTTTTCTGGCCATCCACCTGGTATCTGTATTCCATGGTACGGTCATCCTTCTCTTCCTTGTCTGAAACACCTTCCACATTATAGTCAGTGGTTGCTTTATCCCCATTCAGACGAAATTCTCCTTGCATATAGAGAACATTTCTATCATTGTTTACAAACATTGTGTTGTCTCGGGAATGCACTCTACTCCTTTCTGATGCACTACATGCATTGCTCTTAGATTCAATATCTGCAGATATAATGTCAGTGGTGATGTTCCGAGCAGTTGACTTTCCTTTTTCTGTAGCACTTTTCACTAAGCATCCTATGCCACCAGCTTGTACAATTTCATCCATGTGCTCTTCAATTATGTCTCTCAAGACCTTGAAGGGAAGGAAGAGAAACAAATGGTCAACTTTACGGCAAAGACAGCAGAAGCAAGAAAGGGCACATATTCATTCGAGTGCTAATTCTGGAGAAGAAAATAACAAAGTGGTCACACATGAACACCTACATAAGGGGAGAGGAAGGAGAAGAGGAACTGTTGAGAATAAAATCTTCAAACAGTAGAAAAAATCTATCTAACTGTACTACATTCATCTCAACTTTGTCAATCCTAAAATTTGGACATGAATAGTATGTTGTCTGCTTGCTGGTTACGTGTAGTGACACAAGATGGTCCACATATACAGGCTACAGCACCCTTTTGAAAAGATAACATAATCACCTTCACCGGTGTCCGCTTAATCTTCTTGCCACGATATGACATTCTCCTACGCTTATAATCTCTTTCTTCAGCCAAGAGCTCCTCTCGTGTTTTGAACCTTGGTTGCCCATCCTTTAAATAGCATAAAAACATTAGCACAAACAAACAAGCTAATAGAAAGTAACAAGTATAAAAAGCAGGTAGCCTACCTAGAGTGGAATAATTTCAACAAAGGAAAAAAAATCATGGGCCATGGTAACTGAAGAAAACTAGCTTAAAATAAACTCCTTGGGTGCCAAAAGTTCATTTGAACTGAGTAATGGTAGCTGGGTGCCTAAAAGGCATGGTCATGATTCATATGCGGCTAAGCCTAGCTATGTTATCAATAGCGCGTTATAGCGGGACAGAAACTGCTATAGCGGGCGTCCCTCCAGGACGCTCTTAGCGCCGCTAACACCGCTATAGCAGTGTTAGCGTGCAACATGATATTATATCGGTAATTAGTACACTATATCCATGCAAAGATGTAGAAGCCCTTGCTTGCTTTCGATTATACTTGCACGCACAACAAAATTCTCATGTTTAGAATCTATGGTGTAAATCCAACAAATTTTGTGCTGGCTATCAGAAGCCTAACACAACCTTCCTCCTTCAGTATCCAATCTTGAGACCACCATGGCAAAGTTCAACATTTTGTTCAAGGTAAAGATAGGTTTTGAAAATAACATGCCAACATGATGCCTAAACCAATGCCTTGTTGTGTTAAAAAGAAAGAGATTCACTTACAAATCCCACTTTCTATGTAAGATTCACACAAGAAACTCAGCATGTCCATTATGTAGAATGGTTACAAAATTTCTAAAGGGCAACTGAGTACCTGGTCCTGTGTTCGCTGGTAGAGAAATCCATCATGCTCAATTATAGGTCTGTAGTCAAGGCGTCTTCTACGCAACTCATCAGCCCTGCTTGAGAGACATGCATGCTCTGACAACCTACATAAATAGCAGCAATTTGTAACATCTTAAAGAAATCTGATCAAGGATATACAATTTTACGATAACTATGTCATATCACATCATAAGCTTTGGAAGGACTCATAATATTCAACATTCCTCAAAAAGAGCCCAGTATCTCCCAGCGACCAAGGGATGAAGCAACATCTGCACACGGCACCACAAGCATCCAGTTTTTGCATATATCCTTAGACTTTAGCAACCATAAAATCCTTAAGTTTCAGCTCTAATTAAACAATACTAACAACATGATACTGGGGACTGCAGGGTTACTCATAAAAATTGGATTGTAAAAGCACCAACAGGCTTTTATAAAGAAAACTTTTCCCTAAGATATTGGTACTAAAATTGGGGTTCTTATTTGATAAAACTTTATGCAGACACCAACCTTTAGGGTAATCAAGAGTTAATTTAACCATATTTATGTTTCTGATTGCAGCAATGCAAGCAGATGATGGAATGCCTGTTACCTATACCGCAAAAGAAGAAACCAACTGGAAGATTGCACAACAAAAGAAGTACCACGAGATACCCTAAACATCATCAACCAGCAATAATGCGCCTCTAATAAATAATAGACAATATCCAACTCTGCTTTTTAAAACTGAACCATGTTCTGCAAATTATAAGTAATATCCAGAACTAGAGTTAAACTTAGAATGCTAAAATCAGGTGACTCTCTACTAATTGCTCAAAGGATTTCTCTGACAACGTTCCAGCATGTGAATGATGCTCCCATAGATTTTACCTAAAAAATGTTATAGTAGGCATTTGGAAGGTGGTATTATAACTGAGGTTGGTGATATATCTACCACCTATGCCTGAACTTCCTATCCAAATAGTACCATTATCCACCACAGCTACTTAACTAAATATCCTGGTACTTCTTTCAACTGCTAACCACCACTCAGCAACTCCTATTTATGACTGGCTATTGAATTCCACCTTACTGACAAATATATTTTACCATAAATAAGGAAATCAGCACCATATTTCTACAAGAACTAAGAACTCCTTAGTTTATGCTCCTGCAAGAGGTTAATGTCGTACAAGGAATAAGTAATAACTGCCTTGAATTGAGGTTTTCAGAAGAGAGTTTGATTTGGGAAAATAAAATAACAAGACATCTCTTAAAGTGAAAAGAAAGGAACCGAGACCTTGTCTACAGACCAATGTAACGCCTTAAAAAATACCTCTTAAGTGTACCTTACATATATAATCAGTATGCTGAATTATGGATGTCAATATCCATATGCATTTTGCATTTGAACGACAAATCAATGACTGAACTTACAAAATATAGCTTCTCTTCTACTAGGGTTTGCAATTAGCAAGAACAAAATTAATATGATTTAATAAAAATCATCCGAATATCAAATGGAACAAGATACAATCTAAATAGTTAAGTCCAAGTTAGGCTGCTTAGTCAAATAAAAAATTGCAATAATGGTGTGTAGACAACTACGGCGTGTATCTACACAGTGAGCACATGAGCTGTGTTATAATGTTGTGTAGCCACTGGACTGTTTTAAATGTTTTAAAAGCATATCTACGGACTAAAGCAGTCATTCTAAGATTACATATTTCCCGATTTCTTCAATCACAGTAGGCCAACTATGCATTATGTGGATCCATCGGATAGGCACTAACAACATAAACTACATTTATACATTCCAGAGCATATGCTATAGAACATAAATGAGGAACACTTGAAAAGTTAAAGAGGAGACGGTGCATCAATCATCAACATCAAACCAAACCACCTCTAGGACCTAAGAATGTTTTCTGCTTGTTTTAAGACAACAAAATTTGAAGCAAGTGGAACTTGGAAACCGTGTGCTCGCATCTAGAACTTACAGCTGGAACCTGGAAAGCGTGGGAGACAGACGCAACACTTTTATCCTTTCCTCTAACGAAGCACGCTCGAACAATGCAGATACAGCAGCAGCAACTTGTGATACATAGACGTCACCTTCAACAACTGCTTCTCTGCCATTGCCACCTCTTTTGTCGTGACAATCGTCGTCGGCCCCTGCAACCAATCCAGTTTCTGAACCACCTTTCAGACGGTCTTCAAGTTCACAGCCATTAGGTATTCGGAATAGCAATACTCGATGAGCAACTGTGAGCAAACTATTTTTAACCATGTTAATGGCAAAGAGCTTCCCCTTCACCTGTCCATACAAAATCGCCAGTTGAGAGCCCAACCACGTCAAGATTTCGAAGATGACTTGACAGTCATAGTAAGAATTACCGGTCTTCTCTTTCACGGAACGGTTAGCATCGGTCGACATAGCTCTTAAGCAAAGTTTCAGGAGAAGGAACAAGTGATCACTCATTGCAGCATCTATCACAATCCCATGGAAAGTAGAATTTGAAATAATCCATCTCCTTGCATGAACCTGCTTCAGATCCCATACGCACGAAACTGCTCGAAGACCACAGCAAGAAATCTTCAGCGGATAATCGGTCCAGCCCTCCAAATCACGCTTCAACTCCCAGAAGTCTGAAGGAAGTAGGCTATGAGATTGATTCTGGATATTCAACTCCTTCTTACAGAAATTATCAACACATTCAGCAAAAAGAAGGCGAGGAAGAGTAAAGACACGCTTCATATCTGCATCACTAGAAGGTCCAACCACGCCAGGACAATCCCTATAGAAGAAGTTTTCATTGTATCCTGCATCGTCATCGACAGAGAAGCAAAGATCGCTCCTCGAGTCCTGTTGCCTGCCAAAGAACTGGCCACCGGAGGAAAATTCCGACTCCTGCCGCAGCGAATCACGATATTTCAACGGAGGCAACTCTTCCGGATCGACAATCGCCGATTCCGAGAGGCAACGAAGTGTGTGAAGGAAGAGGTTCTCCGGCGGCATCTTGTGGCGGGAATCGAGAGGACAAGACCCGAGATCATCGCGATCCAGCGGTTTCTCAAGCCGGAGGATATCCGAGACCACGCTGAAGGTTTTCTCGGATTGACCGATTAGCGTTTTCAGGAGCGACGCCGCCTCTCGGAGGCCGGGCGGAGGAGGAGGAGGGCGAGGCAGTGGCAGGGGAGGCAGAATTCCGAAGGTGAAGGGAGCGTTAGGATTAGGGTTTTGTGGAGCGAAGGTGAAGACGCCAAGGTTAGGGTTTGGCGGTGAGAATGTGAAATTAGGGTTGGTGTCGGAAAAGCGGAAGGAGACGACGGGAGGAGGTGTTTGCCGGTGAGGATCCATGGCGAGACTCCAGCGCGCTAATCTGCCTTTCGTCGACACCGGGAGTCAATAATGGAGCTCACACGTTCGGAGTCCAATGTTCAAACTTTGAATCCAACACAAAACTTTGTATTAATATCATGGGGTTTATCGAAATCTATTTTAATATCTTCGCCTTGATGTCAAGAGTGAATGTCGGACGTGACAAAAAGATACACACGTCTGTTGCAAACTGTATATTCACATCAATTGAATATTAAGAACAACGGAGGAGAAAAGATTCTCCACAATCTAATCTTATAGAGGACTTTTGTGAAATTGGTGATGAATTAGAATCGGCTTATACATTTGATCAAATCTTCTCCTTCTTTCGTAGCCACCACCACCATCATAGAATAAGAAAGAAAAGATTCTTCACAACAATCTAATTTTATAGAGAACTTTTGTGAAATTGGTGATGAATTAGAATTGAGAAAACAAAAATACAAAGTTATCTCATTGGGGTTAACATACGAGTAATCATTTTTATTGGTGAAGCCAAGGTTAGAAGAACGAGAAATAAAGCAGGTTCTAGTGTATATACAATACTTCATTCAAGAGAGATCCGCGAAAACCTTAACTCGAGAAATATAAATGAATCTAAAATTAAAGGAACTATAGTAGATCCCTACAAGATGGGTACGACTATCATTCCAAAGGGTTTGAGGAGCAAAATTAACTGAATGATCAACGGTAGACGCGCGAAAATCCCCGCCTCTAGCTTCTCAGGGCCTGGAGCGGATCCTCTCGTGTGTCTAAGGCCTATTTATATAAACAGGGCGTGCCAGGTAGCTTACCTAAGCTAGCGAAGATATATTTTAAACTGACTTCTAACGTGACGTCTGTGAGCAAGTGAGTTCTTGTCGTCGCAGACCTTCTTGCATCGATGCGCAAGGATCAGTCTGTACGCTTTGAAAAATCGAGTTTTAGGGTATAGAAAGCCTACGAAGCGGTTCGAGGTGTTTAATTCGGGTCTTTTAGATACGATTGCAGATTTTAGATCACGTGGATTTGCACGTGCCTAAGTCTTTCTTTTCATCCCCACGTGCCTAAGTCTTTCTTTTTATCCCTTTATAGGCCACCTATGTGTGTGTTATGAACACTCCACTACATGGGGCGAATTTGAGCGGGAGTACGGGGCTTGCTTCGATGCAATATGCGTCCTACCTCGTGGTATGGCGTAGATGCAATGCAAACTCATGCTACTCCAAAGGAAAAATCTGAATGTAAAGACAATGCCGAAGGGAAATAACCGAAGGGAAATGACTTGTAATGTAAATGCCGAAGGGAGATATGTATATAGGGTATATACGTGCCCTTACTTGAGTCTTTGAAAATAAGAGCGAAGGCTCAATGTGGGTGCGTGCTTGAATTGAAAGACTTACACACACGACATGAAATAAAACCCAAATATAACTTGCAGTATGGCCTTGATTAAGGTCTTGGGAATAAGAGCGAAAGCTCAATGTGTGTGAGTGCTTGAATTGAAATACTATGCACACAACATGAAATTAAACCCAAATAGTATAACACGGCCCTTACTTGGGTCCTTCAAATAAGAGTGAAGGCTCAATGTGTGTGAGGGCTGGAATTGAAAGACAACACACACGACATGAAATGAAAACCCAAATAGTATAGCTCGGCCCTTACTTGGGTCTTTCAAATAAGAGCGAAGGCTCAATGTGTGTGAGTGCTGGAATTGAAAGACAACACACACGACATGAAATGAAAACCCAAATAATATAGCTCGGCCCTTACTTGGGTCTTTCAAATAAGAGCGAAGGCTCAATGTGTGTGAGTGCTTGAATTGAAAGACTTACACACACGACATGAAATGAAAACCCAAATAGTATAGCTCAGCCCTTACTTGGGTCCTTCAAATAAGAGCGAAGGCTCAATGTGTGTGAGTGCTTGAATTGAAAGACTTACACACACGACATGAAATGAAAACCCAAATAGTATAGCTCGACCCTTACTTGGGTCTTTCAAATAAGAGCGAAGGCTCAATGTGTGTGAGTGCTTGAATTGAAAGACAATGCACCCAACTTAAGCAAAAACCCTACGAAAATTAAAGTATATGTATATATTTATGTATTAGGGGCTGATTAGGCCCGTGTGTGTTCAAAATCGTGCACAACTAAGAGAGTGCACGTGTGTGGGTGTGCCAAGCCACATTATTACAAGCGGGGGGAGACTATGCTCTGTTATTACAACCTCGTATCGAATTGAATTTTAAGCAAGTACACAACTAAGGACCGAGTTAGGCACTTACTAATAGCTGGTCCGAAGATGCCTTGCTTGAGCGTGGGCTTGGCCTTTGCCTTGGGCTGCAAGAGGGAGCTCCGCGGATTTGAACGGCAAGGGGCTCCTGGCCGGGTGCCTTAGGTGCGCGGAAGAGATGCCTCAAAGGTGGCCGGCTACTTAGCGAAGGGCTGTTTTTGTGCGAGGGTTAAGGTGAGTATGTAGGGTCACTAAGGAAGGGTTGTGAGGTTAGGGAGTATGACACTAAGGGGAGCCTAAGGGAGTGATGTGGCTGGCCAAATGGAGGTGACAATCGGTTGGAGTGGCCGACTAGGGGAACTTGGTGGTGGCGGGCTGCTAGGGTGTCTATGGGTGGAGTATGAGAAGGAAGCTAGCTAGGGTATGGGGTAAGGTGGTGGTGGGTGTGGTGAGGTAGAGTGGGCAGGTCTTAGGGGGTTCAATGGAATGGCCGGGTATAGCTAGGGTGTTTAGGTAGTGGCGGGTAGTTAGGTTGGTTGAGGCTTGGCCGAATGGGATTGGGAAAGGCGACAGATGGCTGGTGTTAGGGGAAGATGGTGGTGGTGCAGGTGGTTGAGAGTGGAGGGGGAGTGGAGAAGAGGTGATGTAGGGTATGGGGTACTAACCGAGTGGTGTGAGGCGGCGGTTGGTTGAGGAGCAGCTGGATGTGGTGGATTGGTTGGTTCGGCTGGATGAAGAGGATGGCGACGGATGGCTGGGGAGTGATGGAGCAGGTGGAGCACTGTGGCAGCTGGTGGTGGTGCAGGTAGAGGAGCCGGCTGGGAGTGGGGCAGGTGGAAGTGAAGAAGAGGTAGAAGGTCGGCTGGAAATGGAGGACCCAAGGCTTGAAAAACCCGCCCATTAGGGGGGGGGGTTTATAGCCTTTGTGAAGGGCGGTGGGGCTGGTTTTGGGGTAGTGGTTAGGTGGTCTAGGGGTGGTGGTAAGGTAGTAAGGTGGGCTGGTATTAGGGTAGAGCCAGATATTTTAGATACAAGGGGTTTTGGGTAGATTGTGTGCTAGGTTTAGGTGGGGTGGTTTAGGGGTTTAGGGTTTAGCTAGATGGGTTGGTTTTGGGGTGAGGTTTAGTGAGGTAGGTTAGGTGATTAGGCTAGGATTAGGTTAGGTTTAGGGAAATTAACCTAGGTTTAGGGAAGGATTAGAGAAGTGGGTTAGGTGATTAGGTTGGGATTAGGCCGGGATTAGGGAAGTGGGTTAGGTGATTAGGCTAGGATTATGACCAGATTAGGGTAGAAGGCTAGGATTAGGTGTTTTTGGTTAGGATTAGATGAAGGAGCTCCCTTTGCATGACCCATAGACCTTGTTGCATCATGTTGGTGCAGCCCTAGGTTAGGTTTTGGCTAATACAAGCTTAAACTCATACTAATTAGGCTAACCCACATGATTAACCCCAAACTTGACACACAAGTCAAGCTTAATTACAATCAACCCTCAAATTTTATCCTCCCCCACTCTCTCTCATGCCCATAATCCCACGTGAATTTCAAGTGGGCCCCACCTCCATTTATGAGAAGGTGATGTGGGCCATGGATGTGGATATTGGATTGGATCTCTGGATCCAAATCCAAATCCACACATAGGTTTGGATCGGGATCTGGATATATATGGTTCAGATCCAATCCAAACTGAATTTTGACTCCTTCAGGCTGTGTTCAAAACGAACGGTATGTGCGGGGTCTGACAACATCAGTACTCCGTCTGCGTTGGGTCTTCGCCAACATGATCGTCCGCTTTTATTTTTACCTTCCGGAGATGATTTTAAGTGATGTTTTGCTGATAACAGGGTCTTGGACGTTCGAGATCCTGGGGGTGGGTTCAATACGAGAGTTGTTGTGCCGGGCTCGACATGTGCTCCGGTTCCGGGCTCTCTTTAGCTCTTCTAGTCCTACTTTGATCAGACCAAGCTTGCTTTGTGGGGTTTCAAAACATATTTCAACAGTTTTTTAAAACATATTATACATATTTAAAATATATAAGAGTTTAAAACATCTGTATAGGGTTGTCTGGAAGGCTCCTGGGTTTCCAGACTCAAAATGGCCCTTTGGGGCTGCTTTTATAAAACCAGGTTTGGTTCGAGGAATTCGTGGGATTTCGGGGTGTTTACAGATGCCCCTCTTTGGCCTTGTCTAAATCGATATGGATAAGGGCAAAGATGACAAACACCCCTTTCAATGTCTCCCTAGATCTAGCCACGAAAAATATGGGATCGCCCCAATCTTTAGCAAAATCTCAATTTACAAACTCTGGTAGGAGGAGATATCACGCCAAAGGGATGTACTATGGAATCTGGTCCTAAAATGGGATCATGTTTATGCAAGTGCCATGCATGGAATGCAGATGACATGGGTGTGGTGCCAAGAGTGGCGACCTCCCAAAGACCAGATGTGGTCGAACTCTAGAGACTTATAAGGCCTACTGCTCCAAGTGATCAAAATCCTATGCTGTTCGATGTTCGATTTTTCAAAATTTATTTACAAAATTATTTACAAAAGGGACAATTGTCTTGAGTCTTGATCCTAAGGATCTTGAGCTCTTCGTGCTTGTCCTTGTTTGAGCCTTAACACTCGCTTATCTAGCAGAGATTTTATAAGAAAACAAGGCATATTTCAAATTCCTATGCCTTACTCGAAACGTCGAATTCTCAAACAAGATGAAATTCAAGTAAGGAAATCCTATTTTTACTTTAGGATTCCTCAAAATGAACCATGTTTTAGCTTGGGATAAGCCAGGGATGGGAAAGAGATACCACGGTCCCTTCTGAAGTGTCCCGTGGTTTAAGGCATAGAAGGCGGAAAACTGCTCTTTTTGAGCTTTTTGGCCTCTTTTTCCTTTTTTTCCTAGAGGGTCTCCCCTTTGGGATTATTTTTTTCTTTAATCCCTCTTTTTTATAAGAGAATCGATTTTTCTTTTGAATTCTGGTTGCTTTCTTTTGGAAAGATACTTTGAATGGGAAATTCCCTTTGTTTGGGCCGTGTTTTTCCTTTTGGAAGTAGAAGAGAAGAGGGGAGGACTTATCCCAAGCTTACACTCGATCCATTCCAAATCAGCCTATTTAGAAATAGCACGTACTACTTGCAAGTATCTTGCTATGTTGAACTAGGCCTTTCTTTGTAAGAAGAAGGATTTTGAAATGTAACCACGATTTTGAAGACTCCACTCTTTCACAAGTGTGAATTCTCTCACTCAGGGTCACATGATTTTGTCTTTGCACCTTATTCACATGTTTCAGGGCAGCTATCCCCAAAATTTTCGAAAACTGGAATTTAATCCAAATCCTACACGTGATACTTCTTTAAGTACTGGATGTTGATAGGATCTGCTAAATTCCTACCTTCTACATCGATTAACCAATACGAATTGTTCGTGGTGGTTACGCGTACAACATAGGGTCCATCCCACTTGGAGCGCCACTTTCCGAGTGGATGTGGGCCACGATAATGGATGATTTTCAAAACCAGATCCCCCACTTTAAAGTGGCGAGGTCTCATGTGTTTGCTATAGTGTCGGGCTATCCTTTGCCGGTATGCACGAGCATGATCCATGGCAAGGAGTCGCCTCTCATCTAGCAAATCTAGTTCAGCCATCCTAGCATGCTGAAGCGTCTCTAGGGGGAGGTCGAGTGCAATGGATGTATGAAATGAATGCAGTTGGGTATGAATGGGAAGAATGGCGTTTGTGCCATAGACCAATTCGAATGGTGTGGCATTCGTGGGAGTCCGGATGGAAGTCCTATAAGCCCATAAGGCTTCATCCAGCTTCTTGTGCCACGTCCTACTCTTCTCTAAAGTCTTCTCAATTATGCTAATGAGAGTCTTGTTTGTGGCTTCGGCTTGACCGTTGCCTTGAGGGTAGTAGGGCGAGGAGAAGTGGTGAGTTATGCCATACGTGTTGCACAACTTAACCATCCGCTCGTTCTTGAATGGGGTGCCATTATCAGACACAAGGTCTCGTGAAACCCCAAATCGAGCCAAGATATTCTTCCGAATGAAAGCCACCACATGTTGCCCCATCACGTTGGTTAGGGAAATGGCTTCCACCCACTTGGAGAAATACTCCGTGGCTGCAAAAATAAATCGATGCCCATTCGAGGCCTTTGGAAATATTGGGCCTACAATGTCAAACACCCACATGGTAAATGGCCAGGGGCTGACCACGGAATGCAATGTAGATGGAGGGATATGAATGGCGTGCCCATGCACTTGACATGGATGACACTTCCTAACATGATCGTGACAATCCTTTTTGAGGGTGGACCAAAAATAGCCCCCTCTAAGTATTTTCATTGCCATCATGTTGGCATTAACATGACCTCCACATTCTCCATCATGGAATTCATGCATCACTACCCTAGCCTCCTCTAGGTCGATACACCTAAGTAGAATGCCGGTAAAACACTTTTTGTATAAAACCCCACCCAGAATGGTGTATCGGGTTGAAATTTTACGGATGAATGCCTTATCTTTGGATGTGGCATCCTCGGCAAATCCCCCATTTTCTAGAAATTGTTTTATGTCATAAAACCAGGGTTTTTCAATAGACTCTGGGTTATTTTGACAAATATCCAGATCGTGTGTGGATGGGTTGGGCGCATGCCATATTTCTAAAGACCGGGTCCCTGAGATGGGATCGACCTTTAGGGCTGAACCCAAGGAGGAGAGGGCATCGGCGATGCCATTGTCATCTCTTCCTACGTGTGTGAGTTTACACGATTGGAAGGACTGGACCAATCGAGTGGCCAACTCGTGATATGGAAGTAGTTTTTCATTCCGTACTTGCCAAATTTTCAAAACCTGGTTTATAACAAGGAGCGAATCTCCAAAGACCTCGATGCATGATGCCCCTAGAGTTTTCGAAATCTTTAAGCCTTGTATGAGAGCTTCATACTCAGCTATGTTGTTGGAACATTCGAAATCTAAAAGGACTGCTATAGGAATCTCGCCCTTTTCAGGGGAGATGAGGATGACCCCAGTACCAGCCCCTCGTTGGTTTCGTGCCCCATCGAAGTGCATCTTCTATACTTGGTTTTCGAAATTGTTTGCCAAAATATGGTTTTAAAAATGGTTTTGTAATATGCCTTCATCAGGCATTTCAACAAGCGTGGGATATGCGTCCTCTAAGGGGAACTCAACCATGTAATCTGCTAGGGCTTGCCCCTTAATGGAGATTTGGTGATGGTATTTCAGATCATACTCCATTAGAAGGAGTTGCCATTTGCCCAATCTACCCGTGAGAATGGGTTTTTCAAACAAGTGCTTGATTGGATCAAGCTTAGACACTATCCAGATCTCATGATCTAGGAAATAGTGTCTGAATCTCTGGCAGGCCCAAACTAGGGCCAAGCACGTCTTCTCCATGGCTTGATAATTTCGTTCATATGCCAAGAGAGTTTTCGAAATGTAGTAGATGGTATACTCCTTATGGGTGTCATCCTCGTATTGAGCCAATAGAGCTCCTAAAGCATTTGCATGCACGGAGATGTAGAGTAAAAGCGGTTTTCCTTGTTTTGGAGGATTCAAAACGGGGGATTAACCAAGTATGCCTTTAGTCTCTCGAAGGACTTCTGGCATTCGTCATCCCATAAGAATTTCGTGCCCTTCCTCAACTGTTTGTTGAAAGGTTCACATCTAGTCGCTAGTTCGATATGAATCGGCGAATGGATTGTAAACGACCCTGGAGGCTACGGATTTGGGTGAGATTGGAGGGTGGAGCCATGTCGATGATGGCTCGACACTTAGAGGGGTCGACTTCTATACCCCTTTGGCTCACCATAAAGCCCAGAAGCTTCCCTGATTCTACCTCGAATACACATTTTTGAGGGTTTAGCTTTACTTTGTAAATCCTAAACCTTTCGAAAATCTTTTGCAAACATTCGATATGGGTGCATCGGGTTTTGGATTTTGCCAAGAGATCATCTACATACACTTCTACGAGCTCATGAATTTGATCATGGAAGATCGTGGTCATGGCTCGTTGGTATGTTGCGCCGACATTTTTCAAACCAAAGGGCATGACTGTATAGCAGTATGTGCCCCATGGGGTTGTGAAGGCGGTCTTACCCTGATCTCGTGGGCTTAGTTTGATTTGATTATAGCCTGAATAGCCATCCATAAACGAAAACATTTCATGATTTGCAGTACTATCGACTATCAAATCTATGTTTGGTAAAGGATAATTATCCTTTGGAGTGGCTTTATTCAGGTTTCTGAAATCGATGCATATTCGAATTTTCCCATTGGTTTTTCGAACTACAACGATATTTGACAACCAATCAGAATACGCAATGGGTTTTATAAATCCAGCTTTTAGCAGATCTTCTAAACCCTCTTTGACTTGCGTGTGTACATTCGGGTGTATTTTCCTAAGCTTCTACTTTATGGGTTTTACACCTGTATCTAAAGGAAGACAATGCTCGACAATGCTGAGATCTATGCCCGGCATGTCTTCATACGTCCATGCAAACACATCTAAATAGGTTCGTAGAAAGGTAATGAATGCTAATCTTTCAGGTTCATGTAAACATGCGCCCATTTTGATGGTTTTGGGATTGGAATCATCCCCTAGGTTCACCTCTATGAAATCTCCTCCTACTTATTGGGAAGGTCTTTCAAAATCGAGAATTTTATGAAATTCTGGGAGCTCGGAAGTGGGATCTTCCTCAAGGGGATCCACTTCTGGGCTTTGATCATTCTCGTGGGCTATAGACCCGAGGGAATTTGATGCGTGGTTTTCAAAATGACTTGGTTTTGTACTCAGATTTTCAAGTGATTTCGAAATTTTTGGTCTGGTTATGCAGGCGACGTTTCTTTCGAAATCCTTTTCTTTTGCCAAAGTCCTACTAGGAAGCTATATACAAAATCTTTTTGGTATTTTCCAAATTTTCGATTTTTTTGGGTTTTTGTAAAACAAGAACCTTGGAAACTATACAAAGCACTCTTTTTTCGAGTTTTTGTTTTTCCATTGTTTTTGGTTTTTCTTGTTTTTCGATTTTTTTGATTTTAAGCTTTTCAAATGTTTTTTGTGTTTTTATAAAAGGGATCTTCCGTCATACCTACAAAGGGAAAATGCTACGGGTTAGACTCGGAATAGGAGATCTAAATCGTAGGTCTCTTCTAAGACAGGTTCCGGGGAACCCTTGACCCAGGTGGTCACAGGGAGTGGTTCTGGCGGTATTCGGGGAGTATAGCTGATCCCGTATCGGCTTGGGTTGGCCCTAGGAAAGATGGGCTCTAGGAGACCCTGGTTCTATGCCTCTAGACTTTTGTAGGGCGTGTAGCCCATGTTTAACAACATGTTCCACGATTTTTTATTTTTTGAAAAGGTTGAGTATAAATCGTGGTCCTGGAACATGCTGTCGTCGATATTGTGCTCACATGGCCTTTTGTTCAGGGGTTTTGGAAATAGGGAATGCTTGGGTTTTCCTAGAAGAGTTAGAATCGGGAGGGAGCCCGCTTTGGGCGGCCCCTTCACACATACAACCTTCTTAGGTTTGTTCAACACGAGCTGAGGTAGCTCAACCATAATTTGCTCCAAGTTAGCCTCATGAGCCTGGGAGCTCGATAAACAAGGGGAGTTTATGATCCCCTGAAGCTGTGGGTGACTCTCACCTAGGATCACTACGACCTGGTCCCTGAAAGGGATCTTGACACACCTATGAAAGGTGGATGGCACAGCGCATAAGCTGTGTATCTAGGGTCTTCCCAGCAACAGGTTATAATGAGGGTGGATGTCCAAGACATGGAACACTCCCGTGTGTGCAATCCCTCCCATTTCTATTGAGAGTTCGATGGATCCTAATGGTCTAGACGCATTCCCATCGTATCCAGTGATAACGATGGGGCTTGGGTTTACTGGAGTCAAGGTGACTCCGATTTTATACGCCACATGAAGTGGAAGGATGTTGAGCCCTCCTCCACCATCGACTAGGCACCTGTCAAGAGAGTGGTTATTTAGAACCACCTCGATATGCAGGGCCTGGTTGTGGGATTCGTAGGGCTTATCTACATCATCTTCCGAGAAAGTGATGGACGATTTTGCTCCTAATAAAGCCACTTGGGCAGACAAGGATTCTGGACTTATGTTCGAATCAACCTTGGCCCTTTCTAAAATTTTCTCTAATACAAGTCTATGCCTAGGCAAGGTTTGTATAAGCTCTAAGATAGACATATGAATAGGAATCTTTGAAAGGTGGTTTTCGAAGTCATAAGGATTTAGGATGACTTTGTCCTTATCTGCTTTTGGCAGAACACTAGGGATACATGCTTTTGAGGGGCCAGGCACACTGACCACCTTTTTAGCACCTTGAAGGTGCGGGGGTTGATAGATCCTCCCGGATCTAGTCACTTCCCCCATGACCAGCCTAGGGTTCACGCTAAATTTGGCTCTAAGGATGAGTTGAGGAGTACCTTGGATTTTCAAAACTGGTTTTGTCGGGGATTCCACTTTCGGTGGTCCCCGAATGATGACTTGGGCGGGCTTCTTATACAGTACAAGAGTGGGCGCACAAGTGGGTCGACCAGGCTCTGGTTTTTGCGCTAGTTCCTTAGAAAATATGAGGGTACATACCTCCTTTCCTTTCCCACTGCCACTGGCGTGTTTGGGAAAGGGTTTTTTGAAGATAGCTTGAGGTGACTCAGGTTCCGCAGTGACTTGGAGCCGGCCCTCTGCTATCAAGTTCTCAATTTTATTTAAAAGGGAGAAACAACGTTTGGTATCATGGCCTTTGAGCCGATGATACTTACAAAATCGATTTAAATACCCCCCTTTGGAAGTGACTCTTTCGGGGATTTCGGGGAGTTCTATCATGCCTTGGGCAAGTAGGAGGTCTAGGACCTCCGACACAGGTTGCCCCAGCGGAGTGTACTCCCGTTTTTCAACCGGTTTTTGAAAGGTTCACTCCCTTTTATTTTCTAGTTTTTCAAAATTTTTGGAAGTGCCTGCCACGCCTGGATCCACCCGGACATTGGCGATTTTATGGGGCTTTGTCCCTTTGTCCATCGTGGGTAGCCCGTATGTGATGGGCTTTTCCAAGCGGGTTTTAGAAACGACACTTCCTTTCCACAAGTGATCGTATGTCCCTTTTCTCAAGTTGGTTTCGAAAAGGGATGCCTTTTTGATCAACTTATGGAAAGTTGAGATCTCATGGAGCGAGAGAAGGGTTTTTAACTCGCTTTTAAAATTATCCAAGATAAGTATGACTGCGCATCCTTCGGATATGGGCTCTCACACTTGGCCCAAAAGTGACTTCCATCGTATAATGAAGGCATGCACGTCTTCGTTCATGCCTTGCTTTGTATCCCTTAAGGTATTCAGAGTCGGCATGACTTCTACGTTGTGTGCAAATCTTTGTATGAAGCAGTTCGCTAACTCTTCAAAAGTAGCGAACTGGCTTAAGTCGTAGGAAGCCAGCCATTTGGCAGCCGTGCGTTTAAGGGATAAAGGGAACCAATACACCCATTTCGTCGAGTCCTTTTTCTTCTTATGGGCTCGACGCGAGAAAAGCTGCAAGTGAGACCTAGGGTCTCCCATGCCATCATACCGATGGAAGTTCGGTATTTCATCATCACTGTCTGTTTCGTAATCCATAGGAAGGAAATCAGACAGGGCGTAGCTTCTTTTCTCTTTATTTTGCCCTTTCAGCAGCTACTGTAGGGCTTGACGGTCCTTTTGTGTGAAGGACTCGTATTATTGGTTGCCTTCCATTACGGAGGCCTCTTTGTGCTTGCGAGGTTTTTTAGATTTTTTCTTAGGCCTTTGTTCACCGTTTGATGAACACGAATCACCTACTTCAGCCTCTTGTCTGAGAGCATCGATTTTGGCCTCAAACTCCCTTCTCAGGTCTTCGATCTCATCTAGTTTTATTTTGTTTTTGAAAATCCTCCTAGAGTGAGAACTTGATGCGCATGAGCCTTGGCTTGACACTTCACTTGGATTGGATTTTCACATGCTTTTCAAGTTTTTTCAAAATTTCCTAAGTACAAGCAAAGAAAACAAGTTAAAACGATACCTTTTTAACAAAATTTTTCGCAAGTCTATCTTAAAAACTTGATTTTTGAAAGGCTCACGTCCCACCGGGCGTGCCAATCTCTGTAGACGCGCAAAAATCCCCGCCTCTGGCTTCTCAGGGCCTGGAGCGGATCCTCTTGTGTGTCTAAGGCCTATTTATATAAACAGGGCGTGCCAGCTAGCTTACCTAAGCTAGCGAAGATATATTTTAAACTGACTTCTAACGTGGCGACTATGAGCAAGTGAGCTCTTGTCGTCGCAGACCTTTTTGCACTGATGCGCATGGGTCAGTCTGTACGCTTTGAAAAATTGAGTTTTAGGATATAGAAAGCCTACGAAGCGGTTCAAGGTGTTTAATTCGGGTCTTTTAGATACGATTGCAGATTTTAGATCACGTGGATTTGCACATGCCTAAGTCCTTCTTTTTATCCCTTTATGGGCCACCTATGTGTGTGTTATGAACACTCCACTACATGGGGCGAATTTGAGCGGGAGTACGGGGCTTGCTTCGAGGAAATGTGCGTCCTACCTCGTGGTATGGCGTAGATGCAATGCAAACTCACGCTACTCCAAAGGGAAAACCCGAATGTAAAGACAATACCGAAGGGAAATAACCGAAGGGATATGACTTGTAATGTAAATGCCGAAGGGAGATATGTATATAGGGTATATACGTGCCCTTACTTGGGTCTTTGAAAATAAGAGCGAAGGCTCAATGTGGGTGCGTGCTTGAATTGAAAGACTTACACACACGACATGAAATAAAACCCAAATATAACTTGCAGTATGGCCTTGATTAAGGTCTTGGGAATAAGAGCGAAAGCTCAACGTGTGTGAGTGTTTGAATTGAAATACTACGCACACAACATGAAATTAAACCCAAATAGTATAACACGGCCCTTACTTGGGTCCTTCAAATAAGAGCGAAGGTTCAATGTGTTTGAGTGCTGGAATTGAAAGACAACACACACGACATGAAATGAAAACCCAAATAGTATAGCTCGGCCCTTACTTGGGTCTTTCAAATAAGAGTGAAGGCTCAATGTGTGTGAGTGCTGGAATTGAAAGACAACACACACGACATGAAATGAAAACCCAAATAGTATAGCTCGGCCCTTACTTGGGTCTTTCAAATAAGAGCGAAGGCTCAATGTGTGTGAGTGCTTGAATTGAAAGACTTACACACACGACATGAAATGAAAACCCAAATAGTATAGCTCGGCCCTTACTTGGGTCCTTCAAATAAGAGCGAAGGCTCAATGTGTGTGAGTGCTTGAATTGAAAGACTTACACACATGACATGAAATGAAAACCCAAATAGTATAGCTCGGCCCTTACTTGGGTCTTTCAAATAAGAGCGAAGGCTCAATGTGTGTGAGTGCTTGAATTGAAAGACAACGCACCCAACTTAAGCAAAAACCCTACGAAAATTAAAGTATATGTATATATTTATGTATTAGGGGCTGATTAGGCCCGTGTGTGTTCAAAATCGTGCACAACTAAGAGAGTGCACGTGTGTGGGTGTGCCAAGCCACGTTATTACAAGCGGGGGGAGACTATGCTCCGTTATTACAACCCCGTATCGAATTGAATTTTAAGCAAGTACACAACTAAGGACCGAGTTAGGCACTTACTAATAGCTGGTCCGAAGATGCCTTGCTTGAGCGTGGGCTTGGCCTTTGCGTTGGGCTGTAAGAGGGAGCTCTGCGGATTTGAACGGCAAGGGGCTACTGGCCGGGTGCCTTAGGTGCACGGAGGAGACGCCTCAAAGGTAGCCGGCTACTTAGCGAAGGGCTGTTTTTGTGCGAGGGTTAAGGTGAGTATGTAGGGTCACTAAGGAAGGGTTGTGAGGTTAGGGAGTATGACACTAAGGGGAGCCTAAGGGAGTGATGTGGCTGGCCAAATGGAGGTGACAGTCGGTTGGAGTGGCCGACTTGGGGAACTTGGTGGTGGCGGGCTGCTAGGGTGGCTATGGGTGGAGTATGGGAAGGAAGCTAGCTAGGGTATGGGGTAAGGTGGTGGTGGGTGTGGTGAGGTAGAGTGGGCAGGTCTTAGGGGGTTCAATGGAATGGCTGGGTATAGCTAGGGTGTTTAGGTAGTGGCGGGTAGTTAGGTTGGTTGAGGCTTGGCCGAATGGGATTGGGGAAGGCGACGGATGGCTGGTGTTAGGGGAAGATGGTGGTGGTGCAGGTGGTTGAGAGTGGAGGGGGAGTGGAGAAGAGGTGAGGTAGGGTATAGGGTACTAACCGAGTGGTGTGAGGCGGCGAGTGGTGTGAGGCGGCGGTTGGGTTAGGAGCAGCCGGATGTGGTGGATTGGTTGGTTCGACCGGATGAAGAGGATGGCGACGGATGGCTGGGGAGTGATGGAGCAGGTGGAGCACGGTGGCGGTTGGTGGTGGTGCAGGTGGAGGAGCCGGCTGGGAGTGGGGCAGGTGGAAGTGAAGAAGAGGTAGAAGGTCGGCTGGAAATGGAGGACCCAAGGCTTGAAAACCCGCCAATTAGGGGGGGGGGGTTTATAGCCTTTGTGAAGGGCGGTGGGGCTGGTTTTGGGGTAGTGGTTAGGTGGTCTAGGGGTGGTGGTAAGGTAGTAAGGTGGGCTGGTATTAGGGTAGGGCCAGATATTTTAGATACAAGGGGTTTTGGGTAGATTGTGTGCTAGGTTTAGGTGGGGTGGTTTAGGGGTTTAGGGTTTAGCTAGGTGGGTTGGTTTTGGGGTAAGGTTTAGTGAGGTAGGTTAGGTTATTAGGCTAGGATTAGGTTAGGTTTAGGGAAATTAACCTAGGTTTAGGAAAGGATTAGGGAAGTGGCTTAGGTGATTAGGTTGGGATTAGGCCGGGATTAGGGAAGTGGGTTAGGTGATTAGGCTAGGATTAGGACTGGATTAGGGTAGAAGGCTAGGATTAGGTGTTTTTGGTTAGGATTAGATGAAGGAGCTCCCTTTGCATGACCCATAGACCTTGTTGCATCATGTTGGTGCAGGCCTAGGTTAGGTTTTGGCTAATACAAGCTTAAACCCATGCTAATTAGGCTAACCCACATGATTAACCCCAAACTTGACACACAAGTCAAGCTTAATTACAATCAACCCTCAAATTTTATCCTCCCCCACTCTCTCTCATGCCCATAATCCCACGTGAATTTCAAGTGGGCCCCACCTCCATTTATGAGAAGGTGATGTGGGCCATGGATGTGGATATTGGATTGGATCTCTAGATCCAAATCCAAATCCACACATAGGTTTGGATCGAGATCTGGATATATATGGTCCAGATCCAATCCAAACTGAATTCTGACTCCTTCAGGCTGTGTTCGAAACGAACGGTATGTGCGGGGTCTGACAGCATCAGTACTCCGTCTGCGTTGGGTCTTCGCCAACATGATCGTCCGCTTCTGTTTTCACCTTCCGGAGATGATTTCAAGTGATGTTTTGCTGATAACAGGGTCTTGGACGTTCGAGATCCTGGGGGTGGGTTCAATACGAGAGTTGTTGTGCCGGGCTCGACATGTGCTCCGGTTCCGGGCTCTCTTTAGCTCTTCTGGTCCTGCTTTGATCAGGCCAAGCTTGCTTTGTGGGGTTTCAAAACATATTTCAACAGTTTTTAAAACATATTATACATATTTAAAACATATAAGAGTTTAAAACATCTGTATAGGGTTGTCTGGAAGGCTCCTGGGTTTCCAGACTCAAAATGGCCCTTTGGGGCTGCTTTTATAAAATCAGGTTTGTTTCGAGGAATTCGTGGGATTTCGGGGTGTTTACATCAACCATATTCAAAAAGAAGGGAACAAATGATTGTTTAGTACGAGACATAATAACAAAAATATACCATACATACTGATCGCTAACTTTGGTTTTACGAACATAGGTGATCAAAACTAAAATAACAAGAATGTGCGGTATTCGCCATCCTTCACTAACCGATACCTAAATTATAATGAATAATGTCATTCTAAGAAAGTTATAGTGAGAGTTTTAGAGCATAAAGTCTCGATTTACTAAGAAAATAGGATAACATCATTGATTGAAAGATTTGTAATTGCTTGAACATCCAAAACGATGGGAGACATCATTCCAAAAGGAAATTGAAAGTGATTGTCAAAGAATCTAAAAAAATAAGAAAGAATAGAATAGGCTACCATCAAATCATATAGCCAAGCATGACAACATGATGAGATCATGGATACCCATTATGTCCAAAGATAGTGTTTTTGGTTTGTAACCTTGTCTACCCATCAACATGCATTTGATTAGTCGTGAGTCATGGGCGAAGAAAGTTTAGGCAACTAGGTATGACAAATTTGTCCCAATGCAAGGGCAATTCTCCGATATAGAAATTATAGAAACTAAGAGTTGATTTGACAATTGGAGGTAAGATTGCATCCAAAGGTGAAATCATAAAAACAAGAAGGCAAATAATTCTAGCAAAGATGGTTCAAAAATGGTCTGCATAAGCACAAACATATGAAACTATATGGGGCATGCATTTATAGATCCTAACAGCGAATGAACATAAACCTGAAAATCATGCTAAAGAAATAAATGTGTTTGTTTTTCTGATGTGAAATTAATTTAGCTATGATTCAAACCCTCAATACCTATAGATATGGAGTCGTAGGAGAACATATGTTGACGCTGGAAAATGCAAAAGGGTACGTGACAGCTGGTTGAAAGTTTATAAATAGGCATATGTAATCAACAATAGGCATCAGAAATCAATCATCGACATCAGAAATTAATCATACAATTATAATTCTTTCTTCCTTTACCTTTCTTAAGAAAAGTAATATAGTTCCCTCATCTTCTCAAGTACACCGAGTAGTCTCCCATTATACATAACCCTTATTGACAACCAAAATACACAGTCGAATTCTCAAGCACCCATTTTATTGTCTGATACCTTATATAATTATTTTCTCTTCAAAACGAGGGTTAGAGTTCTCTCATATACCCTCTGACATTCCAGTCTCATGTAACGTGTTCTATCATTTGCCTGAGATCATCAATTCAGTCTGATGCCACTCCAATTATAAAAACAACCCATTTAAGGGATAAATAGATCAAGAAAAGACTTTAATTAATACAATGTGGTGACAAAAGCAAACGAAGTGCAAAAAGCTGCAGTCCACGAAAAAGCAAGAGACTAAAAGCATATATACGAAGGATGAATGGTGATAGACTGAAAGAAACCAAAAAACAATACATCCAAGACCAAAACGTATACACAAAGGATGCATGATAGCGTTAATCCCACCCTACAAAGCAAAAGATTGCAAAAAAACAATACATCCAATAGTCTACAATCAGCCATTTTGAAGAGGACAAACAACCCACATCAACAGTCATGTACAACCTAAAAATCTTCTTCAGGTACAAGAAGTGGTAGAGCCACGATCCTATAGCAGATTTCTTACACTGAGGACATAGCAAGTGAGTTTTCAACATCTGTTTCATTATGCAAATAAGGATTTCCTACATAAAAAAGCCCAATAACATAGATTTGCAAGATCGATACAATGGAGGATCTTCTAAAATAAAAAAAAGGAGTTAGTAACTGAAATTGACAACTTAAGTAGGAACACATTAAATATACAATGGTGGAAGGCATCTATAAAAGGATAACTTCATCATTACAAAGGGGCATCCATCAACCTCATTGTGTTAAATATGAGTGTCCCTAGTCTTTTAAACTGAAGTGGATCGGATCCAGTTGATTGGATTCGATCCAGTTGATTGACCGATATCCAAAGCCCTGTTCATTTGAAGATCCCCAAATCAGACCTCCTTTCTTTGGATCTGGACCCAATTCCACAAAGTCCAATTCCAACTTGATCCAAGCCAATACCCAAACTCATCACTTAAGTCAAAACTGGATCTCATTTCCTTTTAGATCTGAATCAACCCAATTCCAACCCATTCCAAGGTCTATAAGCCAAATCCATTGGATTGGATCCAATTCGATCTTTTTACTTTGAACCCATTCTAAACTAGATCCAATTGAAACTGACCCAAAACCCAAGTTCTATCCATCTAACATAACAAAATCATATTTGACTCATACATACATGTGAACCCAAGAGACAATTTCATTATCTAAGACTCACAAGACACATGGTTAAGAATTTCACATTTTCTCAAAGCAAGTAATTTGGTAGTGTGGGAGATCGACCTTTATTTGATGAAACAAGGAAAAACTTCAACAAAAAAAACAAAAAAGATTCCACATAGTAAAAAGAAACGTTAGGAGGTACATGTCCCTTCAACTTTTTATTGTTAGTTAAGAGAATTCTATCGTGGGTCGAGATTCTTGTGGGCCAAAAAGTTCACGTAAAATTCTCTTTTGACATGCTCAGTCAAATGCCATGAGACTACCAAAAATTATATCTTTAGTTTAAATCTCAGTATTCTTCTCTCATTTGGTGAGTATTATAATTGACATTTCCACATACTATGCATGTAGTTTAAAGCATAATTTAACTGCTTCACACATTCATGTAGAAATACACTCATGTCCACACATAGAAATTTTGTCTTATTTGTTTTCTTGTATATAACACTTAGACACACATTCACTTAGACTAAGATTAGTGTAAATTCCCTTTTAATCTAAAATACCTTTGAGTCATCACTACAATACTCGATCCAGTGGTAACACAACATCCTCGTCGCATAATTCCCGAAAACCTATGAACTAGATCCTAAACTAATTGATGACACTACCTCTTTAAATAAGAAACATGCTAAACCTAAACATAGCTTCTCTAGGATCTCAATACCCAAGGCTTCTTCTAAAGGCTGAGGTAAAATTAGAAATTTTGAGGAACCAATTAAGAGAAGTCCAACTCGCCAATAAAATCATGCAGCTAGAGAAGGAGCAAAAGAAGCAAGATTAGAATAACGATAATAAGAAAAATTACTCCTTCCTCTAGCGAGAATCCTTGGTAATACAAATAAGATGAAAATGAAGAGGAAGATAAACCAAAGAAGAAGATAACAATGTTTAAGGAGAAAAAGACTAATCATAAGGAGTCGAAGCGAACCAAAGAGGACTTAGAGATGAAAGAATTCAAAAGGATGTACCTGACCATTCTGTTGAAAGAAAACAAAGACAAGGAGATGACATCAAAGACTTCTTTTCTTTAGACTATGAGACTAATAGCGATCATGAAATCCTAGAGTTCTACCAACTCGATGGTCATAGAGATCCTAATTCAGATCTAGAAAGATAGTTCCAAGTGGGTTTATTGGTTTTCTCATAATTTAAAATTTGAAGCCTCTAGGTGGAAGGCTAGTGTATACAAATTTTAGATTTTTTGAAAACCTCAACTTTTATCCAATCTTCTTAATTTTACAAAAGTAAATAAAAACTAAGCTCGAGATAGTCCTGTTCAAATTCTTTTCATGATTATCTTATTTTCCTGATGGACGGTATGCTGAAATAATCTATATGCTTATGTTGAAATTTATGCCAAGAGTACACAAGCTTAAGATGCAAATGGTCTTGCTATGCTTATGCCGAAAATTTTAGAAAATATTAAAGGAAGAGTTATTTCTAAATTGCTGGAAATTACTTCTATACGTTGAAATAGATTAATGTTGATTGTAACTAATGCAAAATGCTATGTACGTGTATAATTATCTATATGTTGTTAAAATATTATTAAGTATGCAATAATGTATATGCTGGAAATCCACGAGCAGTTCCAGCCCTTTGTCTACTAGTAAGGAGACATAACGCCCGTATCGTGCATTTGATTGAAATGAAGATCAATGAAGCAAAATTTATAAGATTCAAATGCAAAATGGGTTTAAAGATGGCTTTGAAATATCATTTGGAGGAAAGAAGAGGGAGTCTGGATGTACCTTGGAAAGAATCAAAAGATGTCCAGATTACAGCCTAGAAGATTTTTATTGACGTGGAGATTTAACAAAAGAGTAGGGGATGAAGAATGTCATTTCATTTGATTTTACAGTGACGTGAATGCAGCAAGAATCAAAGAATCGTGGAGACCGTTAGAATCTTTAGCTTCAAGACGAGATCCGTCTTGGGCAGTGAGCGTGGATTTCAACGAAACACTCCAGTGGCCACTCGTATAGAATCTTTCCATGGGGCCATAGATATATATGCAGATTGAGAGATTTGGATTTTAATGGTCATCGTGACTTTGTCTAATGAAAGAAAGGATAGAAAAGGGGGGGGGGTAGAGGTAGTGATTCGGGAAAGGAATGGAATCTTCATGCAGGAAGATCTGAACGGTGAAGAGAATGTGATGAAGTGCTCAGATGGGAAATAGAAGCAGCAAATCTGGGAGTTATTTAGGCAAAAGAACTCAGGCTGAACAAGATTATCTAGAAGGCGATGTGAAGGAGGTCTATGCTCATACTTCATATCAGCTGAGAGGAGCTTACAGTGACTTGGTCATGGAAGAAATCTACCCCCCACCTACGGCATTTGATACTTTTTCTAAGCCCAAGTAGATTAGAGAGAGTGCAACAAGGCTACTGATGCACTGCTGAAATTCGGAGCCCAGCAAGGACCAGGATTGTGGATAAGACGACTTCCCACTTTTCTTCAAGACATTTTCTATGTGGAAGTGTCAAATTTCACTGAACAATAGATGTTTGCATACTTTAAGTAACACGTATCTGTTGGCACCAAAACAGAAAAGAAAAAACCTCCCAAACTAAACATGAAACCTTCTTCCAAACTATGTAGGGCAGGTGTTTGAATGTATGTATGTTGAAACTAATCTAAGTTGTAAGATTTTATCTATATGAATAGGATACGCAGATATTTAATTTAAATAAAAAATACAAATTAATGCAACTATTATGAATGAGTATGCTATCTAAAAAATCAGCATTTTAACAATTAAAGATTAATGGATGAAGCTATAGTTGTGATAAAGAGGAAAAGAGTAATCAGATATGGTTTTGAGGAATTCAAAAAAGTAAACTAAAATAATCTTGACAAAGAAGACGATTATGATGTATGCAAGAGACCTAGAGGGTAAAGTTGTAAGGTGTGGACCTAAGTCGTAACGTTGGATATTAGGATCAAGAAACTATGAGTGCATAATCTGGAAGGTAACAATTAGTGTGGTTGTAGTGATCAAAGGACCAAAAAGTCGAGCACCGAGGGGTCACAGCTCAAGAGTTATGACACAAAGGGCGACCTATGACTGATATACTTAAGGGAGATGGGTGATAGGTTATTTATGATGCAAAGGCAGTAGCTAGTGCATGCAATAGGTGGACACTCAACTCACACTAATTATTATATACAAGGGATGACGATAAACCAAATGAAACTATTGATAATTATTATATACAAGGGATGACGATAAACCAAATGAAACTATTGATGAAGCTAAAGTAGATGATGACCTGATGCAAATGGCTAAATGCAATAATGCAGGGACATGACCCTGAACCCAATAAAGGGAGCTGAACTCGTCACATGGTAAGTGAGCAAAACGGGATAGAAGGGATTTGAATCCGCAGCAGAATGAGGTGAACGAATTCTCACGAACCGCTCCTTCATATGCCATGACCGATCCATAGAAAGACTCTTATTGTGCAATGTATAGCAATTCACCAATTAATGATTTTTCTGTCAAGATGTAATGATAACTAGATGCAATGATTACCTAAGATGATAACTATTATTATCTAATGATAATAGCTATTATGACCTAACAATGCTAACTATAATTATTTAATGATGATAACTATGATGATTGAAATGTAATGATAAAAGAAACAAGAAAAATAAGAGAAATACTTGTGGGATCATTGGAACGACAATTGAAGAAAAGCTGATCAGTACTCACTTGGAAGCAATTGACCATTTCTTTGATGGGCCTTTCACGTTTGAGAACACTTGGGACGGGTGTCTCTCTCTCAATAGTGGACCTCTCTCGATTGATATACCCATACCATGAAAAAGGAAGTAGGAAGAAAGAGAAAAGAGGAAGAAGGAAATGCTACCATGAGAAAGGAAGTAGGAAGAAAGAGAGAAGAGGAAGAAGGGAACGCGGTCTTGCTTATTTTATTGATGCTTGCTTTGGAGGAAAGAGATATTTTTGATGCTTCATGGATGAGAGAGATTGTTACAAGGGAGGGTCAAAGGCCTTATTTATAATTTTACATCCTCTTATGAATACGAATAAAGCCCTAACAGCACATCTAAAAAGATTATGAATTCCTTTGAATCGAGATAACTCCATTTAAACTGAGACAACTTTCATTCAAATCGAGATAACTTCATTTAAATTGATACAACTCCATTTGAATTGAGATGACTTTCTTTTGCAAAAAGACAACTTTATTTGAAATGACACAACTTGAAGGCTAGTTGGTCTTCCTCATGGCTTGGAGGCTCTTTGAGTGACTTGGCTTGGTTTGAGGCTTGACAAGGCTTGGATAGCTTCTTAGGGTGGTTCAATTCTAATTTGAATGCTTGTCTTGACTTGAAACCTTGACTAAGCTTAATATTTGTTGGTCTTGAAGCATCAAAGTGAAATGACCTGTTGTGACTTGATGTGGAGTTGATCCTAATGAGGTGAGTCAAGCCATGGTTAAAGTAGGCTTGAGTCAAAATTGAATTTTTAATATAATGATTGACTAGGAAATTTTGACTCAAAATAAATTATAACAAGCTTTTGAATAAAGGCTCTCTCTCTTCTATCTTGTTTTTGAAATAAACATAAATATGGAACTTTTGGACAAAATAATAGTGATAAGAACAAAAATAGAGCATGACAAGTGTCTTCCAAGTGTCCAATAACACTCAAAATATAAAACCTTTATAAAAAAACTATCCCCTCCCCCTCCTTCCATGCCCCCCAATATATATATATATATATATATATATATATATATATATATATATATAATATATATATATATATATATATGTGTGTGTGTGTGTGTGTGTGTGTGTGTGTGTGTGTGTGTGTGTGTGTGTGCATACTGAGAACATTATTTTTAAAAATAAAGCATCATTTGATGCGGTGAATGTGCATAAACTTTTATATGTATATAAGTTTCAAAATTTTTATGCACAATAAATATAAAAACTAGCCAATATTTAATATCCAATATAAATAAGTTTTCTTTTAATAAAATCTTATGAAGAAATAATATAAAGCCACTTTGATTTTGACTCAAGAGGATTTTTCTAAGCAAAAATAGGTGTAACTGATCCAAAAAATTTGAATCAAATTCATTGAAGGTTAGAAACACTTAAGGAGGGATATAATACTAGTTATAGCCAACCCACCTTATGGAATAGATTTTTTGGTGAAGCTTGTTTTGTTATATGGAATCAAAAGCCTTTAAAATTTGAGTTTTTCTTCTTTTCTAAAGTATTTTTATTTCTCTTTCACGTGAGTTCAATTTTTTTTTCAAAAGTCAAGACTTAGGGTCTCACCCTATGTGTCTTGCAATTGGCCTTTTGGAAACAATCTTTAACAATATATTTGTCAAAGAAAATTTTAAGTGTTTCCAGAAAGTCAAAACCTTAATCACTTCCTAACTTTTAAAGACCTAGCTACATCCTTTATGAAAATACTTGAATACAACAAAAAGGTGAGGATGTATACACCTTTATAACTCGTGGAGAGATAAATTAGGATGCATCAAGCAACTACCCAGTGCGACATGTATAATTGTGTTCATCATCGAGAACTTTTATTCGAAACTTTGAGTCATACTAGCCATACATAAAAGGTTATATTGTTCCTATCTAACCTTAAAAATGGTGCCTATGACTAGTTTATCATACTCAATTTCACCAAAGATCAACCTAGAGTCCAAATAAGTAACCAGATAAAACTAACGATCAAGTCTGTAAGTTCAATCAAAAGACAAAAAGACCTTCCACGTCAACTTCCTAACCTCCAAGATTTGAACTCTAATTCCCCATAAGTTTGAGCCCCCTCAGTACAAAAGAGAACCCAAGACAAAGTTGCTCCAAAAAACCACACGACTATGGATTGTAGATACACTACTTTATAATAATCTTTCATGAAAGTCCTAAATATTTTGCTACAACGAGAATTCATCATGCTTCCATTCATTCCTCCTTATCCCATTCAAAAGTAGTAATATTTTGATTGGTATTACTAATTTCATAAGCTCCCTGAGTACAATACAAATAAGTGTATATTGTTGAAGCATGGGGTCCAAGATTAGGTTGACTAAGGAAAACTTGAAGTTTCAAATGAGTCTCAATCTAACTAGAGAAATAAAGACTAAGACATATTAAAACGCCCTTTCCTTAAACACTATAGGGCATAAGTCATTATATACCATTCTAAAGGGCCAACTCTAAAGAAATCTTGATCAATTGAGTCAAGTTATTCCACTTCACCCTCATCTTCACCTTCACTATCCTCTACACACTCACTAAAACCTTTCACCTCCATATTCACTAGAATACGCTCTTGACAACTCTTTCAAGTTCTACGAAATATACTTTGATGACTCCTCTTAGTTCCCGAGACTACACTTCAATAATCCCTCCTGATTCTCTAGATTATACTTTGAAGTCTACTCCAATCTTTTCTAACCATGTTTCCTAGACTTCACCATACTTGGGTTACTCTTATACAAAGTATCACTCAACCACTCCTTCTCCTAGTCTACTTTTATAGTCTTCTACTTTCTTTCAAGACTCATATTTATACCTGTATGAGTGAGACTTATAGTCCCCTTCTAGACCTAGTATATTCACCATACGACCATTTGAGTTTAAACCGCTTCTCTCCTATGAATTCGCTATGAGGCAAACACCCATAGTTATCTGAGGCCCTAAGTGTTCCACTACTATTACTATTGCACAAGGACCTCAAAGTCTCATTGTTATACTATGAAGACAGATTTCTCAAAATCGTAGTCCTTCATTTTTTTTTCATCCTCATATAGACAAAGTCATGAGATCTCTGATAGGATCTACCATCTTGAACATCTTAGAAATCTACCTAGACCTGTCAAACAAGAGCCTATTAAGATATGAGCTTTGATTCCTATTCATACGCTTACTTAAGTATGATTTTGAGAACCATCTAGCATGAACACAACTATAAGTATTTATACTTGAGCTGATAAAGTCCTCACCTACATGCATAAAGATGATGAAAGACATACTTAAGAAGGTTAAACTCCCAAAAATCACCTTCCTTAAATCCTTAGCCATTTTAGTGTCACCTATTTTGACATTGACATCCTTAGCCTTCTTAAATGACGATCTACCTAGGTTCATAATCCTATATGACAAAGTCTTATACATAAAACTGAAGGTAAATGGTAAACCCGTTTTTAGGTGTCTCGTAGATGGAGGTGGAGGCCTCAATAATCTTCCCTTTTAGACCCTCTAAATCAGGATCTTCAAAGACCGTCTCACTCTCATTGATATCCAAATAGTAGGATACAAGGATCACTTCCAATTCTTAGGGTACCATCATTCTCACTATTGACATTGATCATATTATTAATCATGTTTATTTTCATGTTATAGACCTAAACTCTTCATCCAACCTCCATTAAATCATTCTTAGATTTATGACCTACAAGTTATGCCTTCTACTTATTATTGATACATGAAGATCCCATGACAGAATCAAACCGTCTTAGTCACAAAAGGAGACAACACAACCCATTTTATTAGTGCATCAAGTCAAAATTCAACCTCTCCTTTTCCATGCCTTGCCCTACTATGGTAGGTTTGTCTGTTATGTCTAATCTATCACATGATCCTATTGACTCTCCTGCCATTCAAGTTCCCTCCCAAGTTCTTATCATTGATCGTGCTAACCAATCTAAGGTTTTTTGTTTGATAGAGCGGATCAATGATTTACCTCTCTAGTTTTGTCTCGAGTATCTTGACTTTACTCATTTTGAAAAAGCTTGGATGATGGTTTTGTCCATAGGGTATTTCTCTTTTTAGGGTCTGTCCATACTTATGAAGCCTAGCATCTATCATGATCGGTATGGCTTAAGTTACAACCCTTCTTATGATCGATGGTTTCTTTTTGAGGGTCCTCCTACTTGGGCTTAAGTGCATACACTATATGTCCCCTCATCTTCTCCATCGTCCATTCTCACTATTAACAGGGTTACTGATTGTCTTGAGTCTAACTACTATAACCTAGAGTTCTTGCTCCTAAGTTCATTCTCTAATTTTTATTATGGTCCTTTTCTTTTTTCTATATGTAAGTAAAGTTCCTCAATAACTTGATATAGACCCACTATCAAGATGCCCTTATATGCATCTTATCACTCTACTTTGATGTGTATATATTATTTCAACTTCTACTACACTTGAGCATGCATCAACATCTATCTAAATCACTTTACCCACTCCTATTCATGTCATGTCATTATAATAATATATTCACATCACTTCAACATATCACACACTACCATTTCAACCATCAACATCACCTTGCAACCTTCATTTATCATATGTAGCTCTATGTTCATAGAAAACATGAATATTGATAAGCCAATGCCTGAGTCTATAGACAAGAATGATGATATTATTGTCTCTCCTGAATTTGACAAGTCATAGAACATTAAGAAAAAACACCTAACATTGAGTTCTTATGGAAGAATAAGGACGTGTTTGCACGAACATGTTCAAACATGCCTGAGTTAAACCCAGAGGTTATTAAACACCATCTCATCCTCGACCCTACTATCAAACAAGGTAATCAAAAGCTTAAAAGGATTCACATGAAAGTTGAATTCCAAATCAATGAAAGTATTTAAGAAATGCTTAAGGTTGGGTTTAACGGAAAGATAGCCACCTCTGATTAATTGTTTAACACTTTCACAGTAAAAAAGTCCAACGAAAAAGTTAGAGCGTGTATTGACTTTAGAAATATAAATAAAGTCAACCTTAAGAATGACTTTTCTATGCCAAGCATCTACTTAATAATTGATAGTAAAATCTATGAAATGTCCTCCTTCATGCATGACTACTCTAGATATAACCAAATAAAATTGCATCCTAAATATCAGTACAAGACCACATTCATCACTCCTTCAGACACTTACCGTTATACAATAATATCCTTTGAACTCAAGAATACTAAAACGATATACTAATAGGCTATGATGATGATCTTTTGTTATCATATTCATAAGTTTATGGAGACTTATGCTTATGATATCTTAATGAAATTAAGAGAAAGAACCTCATACCTAGAATCATTGACCGTCTACTTCAATACGACCATAAAGTGAGCTCCCTTAAGTGTGTTTTCAGTATTGAGTCATGTAAACTCTAATAATGTATGGTCAACAAAAAGGGTATAGAAGTCAATATTTTTAAGATTCAAACCATCATCAACATGATACCACCCCCCAATATGTCCCAACTTAGAGGCCTCCAATGTTGATAATAAGTTATATGAAAATTCATCTCTAACTTAACCACAAAATGTGAATCGTTCAACCAATTATTTGCAAGAATATTTATTTCAAGTGAGTTAATGAGCGTCATTGGTCCTTCGACCACCTAAAGAAGTATCTATTGAGTCTCCCTATCATTTGACCCTTATTCTTATACTTCTTCATTTATGAGTCAGCCTTAGGATCCCTCCTCACATAATATAAAGATGATGAAAAAGCATAATTTGCCATATATTATATCTCGAAAACCCTAATAAAGTATGATCATAAATACAACTGATTAAAAAATACATGTTTAGTATTAACATGAGCAATTCAGAAGTTATGTAACTACATGCTATCCTACGTGGTTCGAGTTGTCTCAAGCTTAGACTCTATTAGATACCACTTTAAGAAGCCTATGCTTACAAGTAGACTGGGTAAATGACAATTATTCTTAATGAAGTATGATCTTAGATACCAGTCTTAAAAGTCTATTAAAGGTCAAACCCTTGCCTATCATTTAGTCAGTCTATCTCTAGATGATCAGATCCCAATACCTGATGTTTTTCTCGATGAGTATATCCTTAGGATAACCTACGTTTAGAAACACTATTTTCTCTCAAATGAGGAAGACAACCTTACTTGAAAAATGTATTTTTACGGTTCTAAGACACGAACCAGGACAAGCACCAAAATTGTCTTAGTCTTCCCTCAAGGGTTTGAAATTCATGTTCTTTTTACTAGATTTTGAGTGCTCCAATAATAATGCACAACATGAGGCTCTCATATAAGGCATAATGATCATCTTGAGTCTAGGTGTTATACTTGTCAATGTGTTTGACGATTCTCTCTTAGTCATAAACTAAGTCACCAGAATTTGACAGATAAAACATGATTGTCTAGTCTTCTACCATCATGTCACACGTATCATTACTCATTCACATACATAGGACATGAGGACAACTCATTTGTTTTGTCCTCCTTAACCTTGTCCCTCTTATTAAGATCGAGTCTACATACTAGATTTGTGGAGACTCAAAAGCTTGACCAACCTGCTTACGATCCTCCCTCCACTAAGTTTACCATGTATAGTGTTGAGTCTATCGATAATGGTTTACTTTGGTTTCATAACATCAAGATTTTTCTTAAGAGTAAAAAGTTTCCTTCACATACCACCCATATAACTAGAAAGAACATTAGAAAACCATCCATTCGATACAACCTTCTTGAAGATGTTCTCATAAGAAGGGGTTCTCTTGTGTCTTGGTCAGATATGTCAACCAAGCTAACCAAGTTGAGGTTGAGGTGATTATGCAAGAGTGTCATAAGGGAGCTTGTGGTGGCCATATTGGCCCCCAAATAATGACCAAAAACATTCTTAAAGTAGGTTATTATTGAGTAATAATTATCACATGCATATTAGGCATTGTCATAATTCTTAGATTCATGATTATGTAATTGATGCACATGCATCCGAGCTAGCACATAGTACCTACATGTAATGGTTACAGGTTCATTACATGTAATTGGTTTCAATATGGGTATTTGATGTTATTGGTCTTATATTTCTACCTGCATGTAATGGTCATAGGTTCATCTTAGCCACCACATAGTACTTTACCAAATGAGTCAAAGTTGTATTTGTATCTATTGTTCTAGGTTAGCATGTAGCTTTATTCTTTAAAAAAAAGTTTTGTATGTCGCTTTAGTGTTCGTAGAGACATGACAATATGACTCATTTGAAGAATGAGCATGTCGACAAGATATGTCGCTTCCTTGGCATCACCTAATATTTTTCTCTACATTACTATCTCCAAGAGAATGGACATATAAAGACAACCAACAAAACTCTCATTGGCATCATAGAAAAAACTATTAGCCAAAGTCAAACTTGGTATAAGAAACTCCATGATCCACTTTAGATATATAAAACCTCCATTAAGCCTCCTACTGATATCACACCTTTTGAGTTAGTGTATGGCATAGAGGTTGTACTGCCTATCAAGGTTCAGTTGCCTTCACTTCACATGGTTGCATTTCTTGAGATACCATCTGATGTTTAGCATCTAACCTGATTGACGAATTAGATTTTTCAGTTGAGAGACAATTATTCCAATCGTAATGCTTGTGCGATCAATCATGATAGAATGATGCTCCCAGAATCAATTCTAAGAAGTAAAGAATCAATGATTGAAGACCTCTTATAAGATTGAAAATCCAATATGAGTTAAGCACTTCACATGTAATTTATAGCCCTTACTTGTAGAAAAGGTAGAATTACTATAATCCTTCAATTAAAATGCAGATTAACAATTTGAATTGGATGCTAGAGTGAAGGAGATTACCACTATTGGTGGAGAACAATAGTGAGGGATGATAGTTGCTAAAGGGATGGACAACTATGGTGAAGGGCAGCCAAAGTAGGAGGCAACTCTTGGTGGAGAACTTCTATGGTTTCACTATACAAAGAGACTAGGGAGATAGAAGGGGAACAATAGCCACATGCTCTAATGGATTACTAAGGTTCCTAATGTACTTGCTTAGGATTCTAAGAACTTAAAGGGGGATTGGTTGGGTTTATGAGCCAATGAAAGGGGTGTATTTATAGAAAAGAAGAAGAGCATTTTGTGTATTAATTAAAAAAAATTAACCCTAATTAGGGATGAATTTCTCATGTTGAGAATGTTTTAAAGCAACCTTTCTATAAAAACCTAAAATTTTCCTTAAGAAAAATCAATTTTCAGTTCATAGAACTGGTCTTTAATATTAATTTTTAAAACACATAAAATGATTCTAAAAATCTTAAATACTTGAACCCATCTTGGACTTTATTTAGGCTTGATCATGGGTCCATCTTGAGTTGATTTGATTTGGTTTGGGCTGGTTGTATGTGCAACCCATCTTGGACATGGTTTGGGCTAGTTGGATGTGCAACCCCTCTTGATTTAATTTGACTTTAGCTGGCTTGATCAAGGCTTGTTTTATGACTTTGGTTTGTCCACCTTGGCCCGATCAAGTTCACTTTAGCTTGGTTTGATCAAGCTTGGTTTTCCTTATTGTAGTCAAGCTTATCCTTGATTTGGTTTAAATGGTTCAAGTTCACTTTAGCTTAGTTTGATCAAGATTTTATTTTATGGTTTCAAATATTTTTTTTTTATTATTTAAAACTATTTATTTTAGAAACATATTTGAAAGTAATGATATTTAATGAAATCTTCAAATATCCTCTTTAGTGTGCACTAAGTCTCATCCCCAATGTTGTTTGCATGAGTTACTTGCTTTCGCTCCGTGAGTTAGTTCTTTACCTATGTTTACAAGAGATAAAATGAGTTAGAGAAAAAGCAAAGGACATAGAGGATAAAGGTTTTAAATTATGGTACTCAAGTAAAGAAAAAGCGCGAAACGGAGTTGGTATTATCATAAATAAAGATTTAAAGGATAGTGTAGTAGACATACAATGATATGGCGACCGAATCATGACATTGAAATTAGTGTTAGGAGCAGAGGTTTTGAATATAGTTTATGCTTACGCACCCCAAGTAGGACTAGAAGATAGTATAAAGACAGTTTTTTGGGAAGAGTTAGATAAGGTGTTTCAAAAGATTCCACAAAGGGAGATGATTTGTTTAGGAGGAGATTTAAATGGACATGTCGGTAAAGAGGCATTAGGATATCAAGGGATTCATGGAAACTTTGGTTATGGGGATATAAACGAGGAAGGTAGGGAGATTTTAAATTTTGCTATGTCATTTGATCTCTTTATAGTCAATACAATCTTCAAAAAATGAGATGAACATTTAATCACTTATAAGAGTGGCTTATCACAAACACAAATTGATTACTTTATTTGTAGAAAAAAAGATAGAGCGTGTTGTAAAGATTGTAAGGTAATTCCAGGAGAAAGCTTAACCACCCAACATCGACTTTTAGTTATGGATTTACAAATAAAAAAAATGGACAAAGAAGAAAAGAGTGCATCGAGCTATTCGGACTAAATGGTAGAACCTCAAAAGCGAGAAAGAAGATATATTTAAACAGAAAGTCCTTCAAGGAGATGTTTGGAATTATGTTGGCACACCCTCTGATATGTGGAACAATATGGCTATACATATTAGGAAAGTGGCGAAAGATGTGTTAGGGGTATCTAAGGGAGGTGTACCAGCACAAAAAGAAGCTTGGTGGTGGAGTGAAGTAGTACAAAATAAAATCAAGGCAAAGAGGGCATGTTACAAATTACATTATGCTAAGAAAACTAGTGAAACTTTAGAAGCTTATAAGAAAGCAAAGAAGGAAGCAAAAAAGGCTATTAGTGAAGCAAAAGCTAAGATTTGGGAGGACTTATATAAAAAACTCAACTCAAAAGAGGGTGAAAGAGATATTTTTAGGATAACTAGGGCTAGAGATAAGAAAACTAAAGACCTTAATTATGTTAGATGCATAAAAGACGAGGATGAAAAAATTCTAGTGGCAAATGATGATATAAGAAATAGATGGAAAAACTATTTTTATAATCTTTTTAATGAAAATAAAGATGTTAGTATTAGTTTAGGAGATTTAGCCAAGTCAGAAAAGTATATAAACCACAATTTCTACCGACGTATTCAAAAGAATGAAGTCAAAGAGGCTCTTAAACATATGAAGAGTGGTAAATCGGTAGGACCAGATAATATTCCTATAGAAGTTTAGAAAATACTAGGAGAAATAGGAATCACTTGGCTCACAAGACTATTTAATGAAATATAGAAAAACCAAAAGATGCTCGAGGAATGGAGAGCAAGTACACTTATACCTGTATATAAGAACAAGGGAGACATTCAAAATTATGCGAATTATCGAGGTATCAAGTTAATGAGTCATACTATGAAATTATGGGAAAGAATTATCGAACGTAGGTTAAGACAAGTATCAAGTACAACAGAGAACCAATTTGGATTTATGCCAGGTAGATCTACTATTGAAGCGATTCACTTTTTCAGACATCTTATGGAACATTTTAGAGCAAAAAAGAAAGGCCTTCACATGATATTTATTGATATAGAAAAAGCTTATGATAGGGTACCGAGGGAGGTTCTTTGGAGAACTTTGGAAAAAAGAGGTATCCCATTGACATATATTAACCTTATAAGAGACATGTATGATGGTGCAAAAACATGTGTGAGGACTCATGAAGGAACGACAGACTTCTTTGAAGTTAATATTGGGTTACATCAAGGATCAACTTTAAGTCCATACTTATTTATAATGGTGATGGATGAGTTAACAAAACATATTCAAGATGAAGTACCTTGGTGTATGTTATTTGCAGATGACATTGTATTAGTGGAGGAGTCTAAGGAAAAAGTTAATAGAAAATTGGAACTATGGAGAGAAACATTAGAAAACAAAGGCCTCCGACTTAGTAGAACAAAAACAGAATATATGGAATGTAAGTTTGATCATTTGGCTACTTCAGAGGACATAGAAATTAAAATTGGCACACATTGCATTCTCCAAAAGGAAAGTTTTAAATACCTAGGGTCAATTTTTCAGAGTGATGGAAGAATTGATCGAGATGTTACACATAGAATTAATGTTGGTTGGTTAAAATGGAGAGGAGCATCAGGTATTCTTTGTGATAAGAAGATACCATTAAAATTAAAAGGTAAATATTATAGAGCAGCAATTAGGCCTGCCATGTTTTATGGTTCTGAGTGTTGGGCATATAATCATCAACATGTACAAAAGATGTCTGTGACAGAAATGAAGATGTTGAGATGGATGAGTGGTCATACAAGAAAAGACCGTATACATAATGAGGTTATTAGAAACAAATTAGGAGTGGCGCAAATAGAGGATAAAATGAGAGAACATCGTTTAAGATGGTTTGGACATATAAAAAGAAGATCAAAAGAAGAACCTGTAAGAAGATTAGAAAAACTAAATTTGGAAAGTATTAAAAGAGGTAGAGGACGACCACAAAAGTGTTGGAAAGAAACAATAAAGAATGATCTAGCTTATTGGGAGTTAACTGCTAACATGGCACACGATAGGGATCTGTGGAAACAAAGAATCCATGTAGCCGACCCCCTCTAGTATGGGAAAAGGCTTAGTTGTTGTTGTTGTTGCTGTTGTAGTTCTCAGTCAAATCTAACTCCACCCATGTAAGGGATCACCCTTGCATTGACGGTCCCAAGCCCGAATAAAAGAGGAGGGTTGTGTTAGGCTTCCGACAGCTAGCGTAAAACTTCGTCAGATTTTTATAACATGGATTACAAAAATGATGAGCATTGCTTTGGGGAATTCCTGCCTAGCGATACGCTGCAGAGCTTGAATGCAGTGATAAGTAAGAAAGGGCCACTATATTTTCGCCCGAATGTAGGTGAATCAATTGTAGAGAGGGTTCCCATATCATGGACGGGTGTGGGTAAAGAAGTTAGTCCCTCTACATTGTTCCCCGAATGTAGTAAATAATTTTCAGAGAGGGTCTCTACATTTTGAATATGGATGAATGCGGGGGTAAGGAAGCTAGTCCTAGATAATAAGATTTGCATTGGTTCTTGGAATATCAGAACATTATCCGATAAGCTAATAGAGGTAGTAGATACTATGATTTAGAGAAAGATTTATATTCTATGTTTACAAGAGACAAAATAAGTTAGAGAAAAAGCAAAGGACATAGAGGATAAAGGTTTTAAATTATGGTACTCAAGTAAAGAAAAAGTGCGAAACGGAGTTGGTATTATCATAAATAAAGATTTAAAGGACAGTGTAGTAGACATACAACGATATGGTGACCGAATCATGACATTAAAATTAGTGTTAGGAGCAGTGGTTTTGAATACGCACCCCAAGTAAGACTAGAAGATAGTATAAAGACAACTTTTGGGGAAGAGTTAGATAGGGTGATTCAAAAGATTCCACAAAGGGAGATGATTTGTTTAGCAGGAGACTTAAATGAACATGTCGGTAAAGAGGCATTAGGATATCAAGGTATTCATGAAAACTTTGGTTTTGGGGATATAAATGAGGAAGGTAGGAGATTTTAAATTTTTCTATGTCATTTGATCTCTTTATAGTCAATACAATCTTCAAAAAATGAGGTGAACATTTAATTACTTATAAGAGTGGCTTATCATAAACACAAATTGATTATTTTATTTATAAAAAAAATGATAGAGCGTGTTGTAAAGATTGCAAGGTAATTTCAGGAGAAAGCTTAACCACCCAACATTGACTTTTAGTTATGGATTTATAAATAAAAAAACAAAGAAGAAAAGAGTGCATCGAGCTATTCAAACTAAATGGTGAAACTTCAAAAGCGACAATGAAGATATATTTAAACAAAAAGTTCTTAAAGGAGATGTTTGGAATTATGTTGGTACACCCTGTGATATGTGAAACAATATGGCTATACATACTAGGAAAGTGGCGAAAGATGTGTTAGGTGTATCTAAGGGAGGTGTATCGACACAAAAAGAAGCTTGGTGGTAGAGTGAAGTAGTGCAAAATAAAATCAAGGCAAAGAGGTCATGTTACAAATTACATTATGCTAAGAAAACTAGTGAAACTTTAGAGCCTTATAAGAAAGCAAAGAAGGAAGTGAAAAATATCTTGAGTGAAGCAAAAACTAAAATTTGGAAGGATTTATATAAAAAACTCAACTCAAAAGAGGGTGAAAGAGATATTTTTAGGATAGGTAGGGCTAGAGATAAGAAAACTAAAGATCTTAATTATGTTAGATGCATGAAGGACGAGGATGAAAAAATTCTAGTGGCAAACGATGATATAAGAAATAGATGGAAAAACTATTTTTATAAGATTTTTAATGAAAATAAAGGTGTTAGTATTAGCTGAGGAGAGTTAGCCAAATCAGAAAAGTATATAAACCACAATTTCTAACGATGTATTCAAAAGAATGAAGTAAAAAAGGCTCTTAAACATATGAAGGGTGGTAAATTGGTAGGACCAGACAATATTCCTATAGAAGTTTGGAAAATACTAAGAAAAATAGGAATCACTTAGCTCACAAGACTATTTAATAAAATATGGAGAAACCAAAAGATGTTTGAGGAATGGAGAACGAGTACACTTAAACCCATATATAAGAACAAGGGAGACATTCATAATTGTATGAATTATCGAGGTATCAAGTTAATGAGTCATACTATGAAATTGTGGGAAAGAATTATCGAACATAGCTTAAGACAAGTAAGTACAACAGATAACCAATTCAGATTCATGCTAGGCAGATCTACTGTTGAAGCGATTCACCTTTTGAGACGTCTTATGAAATATTTTAGAGCAAGAAAGAAAGACCTTCACATGATATTTATTGATCTAGAAAAAGCTTATGATAGGGTACCAAGGGAGGTTCTTTGGAGAACTTTAGAAAAAAGAGGTATCCCATTGACATACGTTAACCTTATAAGAGACATGTACGATGATGCAAAAACATGTGTGAGGACTCATGAAGGAATGAGAGACTTCTTTGAATTTAATATTGGGTTACATTAAAGATCAACTTTAAGTCCATACTTATTTATAATGGTGATTGATGAGTTAACAAAACATATTCAAGATGAAGTACCTTAGTGTATGTTATTTGCAGATGACATTGTGTTAGTGGAGGAGTCTAAAGAAAAAGTTAATAGAAAATTGGAACTACGGAGAGAAACATTAGAAAGCAAAGACCTTTGACTTAGTAGAACAAAGACAGAATATATGGAATGTAAGTTTGATCATTTGGTTACTTCAGAGGACATAAAAATTAAAATTGGCACACAATGCATCACCCAAAAGGAAAGTTTTAAATACCTAGGGTCAATTTTTCAGAGTGATGGAAGAATTGATAGAGATGTTACGCATAGAATTAATGTTGGTTGGTTAAAATGGAGAGGAGCATCAGGTATTCTTTGTGATAAGAAGATACCGTTAAAGTTATAAGGTAAATATTATAAAAAGCAATTAGGCCTGTTATGTTTCATGGTTCTAAGTGTAGGACAGTTAATCATCAACATGTACAAAAGATGTCTCTAACAGAAATGAAGATGTTGAAATGGATGAGTGGTCATACAAGAAAAGATCATATACATAATGAGGTTATTAGAAACAAATTATGAGTGGCACCAATAGAGGATAAAATGAGAGAATATCGTTTAAGATGGTTTGGACATATAGAAAGAAGATCAAAAGAAGAACCTGTAAGAAAGTATGAAAAACTAAATTTGGAAAGTATTAAAAGAGGTAGAGGACGACCACAAAAGTGTTGGAAAGAAACAATAAAGAATGATCTAACTTATGGTGAGTTAACTGCTAACATAGCACACGATAGAGTATTGTGGAAACAAAGAATTCATGTAATCGACCCCGTCTAGTATGAGAAAAGGCTTAGTTATTGTTGTTGTAGTTCTCAGTCAAACCTATAGTGCAACTGGTTGTGAAAGGAATTGGAGTATCTTTAAACATATCCACAAAAAAAATGCAACAGGTTGAAACATAAGCGACTTAATGACCTAGTTTTCATTTGTTGTAACATACGGCTCCAATAAATATAATAAAGGATTTACTAATTAATTATTCAATTCAATGCTTTACTTTGTTTAATTATTAATATTATTTACTTATATTTTTTATAGGCAATTTAAAAAGTTAAATAGGGAGAAAAAGTGAAGAACCAATTTGATTCAATATGTCTGGACAATTTTTATATCTTGGAGGAGTAAATTATAGAAGATAATAAAGCAAATACACTCCTAATTGAAGAAAATATTCAATGGATTAATTTAGAAGGAGCGCAACAATATGATCAAGGGGATGATGATTTTGATTTTAAAGCTCAAGGTGGTGATGAACTTGAACAAGGAGGAGAAGATGAAGATTATTTAGTTGATCCTGATTACAATATTCATTTTTTTAACTATGAAAGTTGTAATTTTGCTAAATATGTCTTGCTTAAATGCTTTATACATTAAAAATTGAATAGTAATTGTTGAATATTTACTCAACTTATGAATTATATGAATTCTTTTCAATTATCATATTTTTCCTAATTTTTTATGATTTTAAAATTTATTTTTACCAATATTTTAATATTATAAAATGATACGATGCGATATGATATGACCAAAATGATACATGATACGATATGCTACGAACAACACTACCTGAAACAGTAAAATATAAAATTGAGCAAATATTAGAGGTTATAAAGGAGAGAAAGATTACGGTTGGGAGAGAGGGCACACATAAGCAATTGAGATTTGTCTTATCAATTTGAATATACTTCTCGAGAAATGTATGGTGAAGAATTTCATGTTATAAGAAGAGACTGTTGAAGAGATAAGGAGATGATGTGATAAGAAAAAAAGTATAGTTTCTAGTGGTAGTAGTAGTAGTTGAGTTCTTGTTCTATTGTAAGAGCTCATACTCACCTGATGACTAGAGGAGGTAGAGGCGATAGGATGTATTCATTTTTTCCCTAAGTATGATCTTCGAAGCTCAAAGAAGCATTAGATCAGTTATGACTTCAAATAAGGTAATTTAGAAAGTAGATATTAAGTGTGCTAAATTTTAAAAAAAAATTACCTCCCTTTAGTGTTGCAAATTCATTTTTCTTTCAAAGCCAGATAAATGCTATTGCTAGTGTTGAATCATGTTATACAATGCCTACTTATCATGTTTTAAGGGATAAATTACTACAAAAATGAGTTGATATCATTTAGTAATGTAGTTCGGAATTTAAGGAGTCGTGAAAGCTTACGGGTTCTAATGTGGCAAATGGTTGGACAGATGGTCAACGTAGATCATTGGTAAACTTTTTGGTCTATTGTTCTAAGAAGATATTGTTCTTGAAATCATATGACTTATCCTATATTGATAAAATTGAAGATAATTTACTCTCTATTTTTAAAGAAGTTGTTGAGGATGTAGGTATTACAAATGTTATTCAATTCATTACTAACAATGCAGTAAATTTTAGAATAGTTGTTAAAATGCTTGAGTCAAACCATCCATCCTTAATGTATGCCCATGTGTTGTACATAGCATAGACTTAATTCTTGAGTATCTAAGTTTTATGGTTGAAATCAAGGGGACTATAGATCCATGCATAAATGTTACAAAGTTTATTTATAATCACTCTTTTGTATTGTATTTGATGAAAATCCACACTAATAGTAGAGAGCTAATTAGTCTTTTGGTGACAAGATTTGCTACGAATATTTTGAGAAAATTACATTAAATTTTGAGAATGATAAACAATAAAAATAGGCCTACTGTGCGTTATATATATGTATATATAAATGATGTAATGGATAAAGCTAAATTGGAAATCGAAGCAAACCTTGACCACAAACGATCACTTCTAAACAAGGTTTGAAATTATACTGAGGAACGTTGAAACCAACAAATGAATCATAATTTTTATGAGACTGCATATTTTCTTAACCTTTTTATTAGATTTTCTCCCAACTTTGTAGAGGATAAGAAGTTAAAAATATGATATTGAATACAATTAACCTTGTATAAGATTCATATGCTTGGTGCAACACCCATTTAGAGTTAAACAAGTATATACATAGTGTTGGAGATTTTGGAAGGCCAATTACAATACAACTCTACTCTCATATACGACCAAGTATGATTTATTTTTTATTGATATTTGATAGCTTATCAATTATTTGATTTTAAATTGATTAACTTTGAGTGTTTCTTATTATTGTGTTTTATTTTAGAATAATGGTGGGCTTGCTTTGGTATAGATACACAGAACTTGTTGAGGCTTACTCAATGTATATTGAGCCAAACATGTGAAAGAAATTGAAGTTTTTTTAACACAGTCACCTGAAGATGAGAAACAGGATGGAGCATGCTTGTCTTCGTGATTTGGTATATATTACATATAATATGAAGTTAAGATAAATGCACCAATTTTAAAAATATATTTATTGCTCCTTAGTTCTTATTAATAATGATTAACGAGTATATAATATTATTTTATAGTTGTACTCTTTCTTTTGTTTTCTTTATAGACAAATGTAAAGAAATGCAAGAAGGAAAAGGAAAGTATCATATGACCCACTGAGCTATGAAAATATTTATATTCTTGAAGATTGGGTCGAATAGGTGGAGCCCCTCATCAATTTAAAGGATGAAAATTGGAGGGCAATAGAAGTAGAAGTAAAAATTGGAGATGATGATATGGAAGGTATTAGATTGGATGATCTAATTGCGAAGGAGGAAGGGGGAGATGATAGTGATGATGATGTTGGCAATCCTCACTACAACAATTATGATGTTTTTATTGTTTATGATTCACGTTTTGTAGAATGAATCAATGAATAATTGTGTATTTTCATATTTTATTGGATTATGGTTCTATTCTAACTTCTGGTATCATACTTTCGGTAGTTTAACTTTGTGTAGTTTGTAACTTTGTACTTTGTATTTAATGATGATGTAAGTTGTAACTCTTAGTTCCCTTCTCACTTCTCCTGTTATCAGTCATTTCTTAAGATTGTTGATTCAAATCAAGCTTTTGAATTCGATTTTATTTATTGTTGATTGTGTTAGATATCTTATGTTTATTAATTTCAATTTTTTCTAGTGGTTCTCTATGTGATATGAGCATTGATACACTTTTTACAACATTCGATGGAACTAAAGTTAATACTATTTTTCACCAAAATGAACATAAAGACTGAACACAGATATATATGCACTTGTGACAAGCCAACTCTAAGACCACGAAAAGCTGAACAGAAAGAACCAGCTTTTTCAGAGTATCTTGTTTCCTTGTGACCTTTCATTTTTGAAAGAAAGGTCAAGAATTTACTAAATAAACGTTTAATAGTGTCCTTTTTCTTGAAGAAAAAAAGAAAATATTAAGTAAAAATCACAAGAAAAAGGACTGGCAAACCACCGACCCAACTGTATCTACGTAATAAAGAATTGGAACCTCAAAGTGCTTTCACCAACCAAGGTTTCCATTCTAGCCTTTTAAATTCAATAAATTTCAGTACATCCCACTAAATTGGCCTATGGCCCTGACCTAGGAAGAAAAAGGAAAATGTGGCTTGTCCAGAACCAAAAATAAGTAGAGGCTATAGCCACTGGTTTCTATAAATTTTGATACAGCTCTTTGGAAATGCCACTCTTTCTGCATTACATCTGCAAGCACTCTCTACGATTATGCCATAACTTTGTTAAGATATTGCATGATAGTATGTATTGCCACTGGTTTCTATAAAATTTGTTCATATATTAATAAAAGTCACATGGTCACCCTAAGAAGAAGAAAATGTGTTAATTTGCATGTTAACAGGAACGAAGACGTAATTGTCATTACAGTTACCTTGAAAAGACACGTAAAAGAAAACAAGAAAGAGAAAGATTGCTAGGCATAAACATCTTTCAACAGGAAATATTCGGAATACAACAAAAAAACAACTATATCTTGCTACAAGCAATAAACATATGTTAAATATGAAAATGTACTATTTTGTTCTGAAATTATTATTATAACCTGAAATAAGTCTCAAGTTCAAGAACAAAAATTAGGAGAAAGTTAAAACACTAAAATAACGAATGATGGTTTGAACATTATTTATGACACTTAAAGAACACAAGGTAACATTACAAGAGGATCTTCAGATTTAGTTTTTCCCCTACTAGTCCCAGTGATGACCAATTGCTTCTTGTATTGGAACTAGATGACACAGACTGCAACTTAACAGGTGCAGGAAAAAATGTAGTCATCGTTTGTTAGCATTGTTTGGAGAAAAGGATTGAAAGATTCTTGGTGGTTTATGAAGTAGAAAATATGGCATGGTGGCCCTAGGATGTAGTAAACTACAGAGATTTTGTCTATTTGCAAAGCAATATTGCTTTCTGTAGGATCAGAATGGCAGTCACTCTTTGAACAGATGCTTGGAGAAATAACGATCCTTTTGTATATCTTACGTGAAGTATTCATGCCATGGTCCAATTTTAAGCTATCGAGCCAGGAAGTCTGAATCATGCCCTCCTTAAACCATATCTACTAATATTTCAACATTTTATCCTTATGTTAGTGAACCAGAATGAGGCTCTCCGAGTCAACACTTGTTTCCAAAGAGGAAGGTCTCTTGCAACTCTTAGAAAGATTTGCTGCAATGAGTCGGCAAGGTAGGGAACAACGTGCAGGCAGCTTTGGTTAGAAATATCTTGCTCAAGGTGGGTGGTGATGAGGTCATTATTGCTCTCTTAAGAGTTGTAGGCCATTCATCCTCGATCAATGCCCATTGTTCGTGTGTCTTATCAATATGCCAACCAACATTAGTAGTATTTTCACTCAAAATACCAAAACGTGTGCCCTTGGTAGGGTGGAGGATCCACCTTGCATGAACAATTTGATTGGTTGGTGACTATTGTTTGATTTGTGACATTTTTCTAACAACAAAATGCTCTTCTTCTAACAAGAGATCTTAGATAACTATCCCACAAATAGCACCACAAAGTTATGGTGGAGAAACCATCAAACTTCAGTCAAATATGCTAAGGATGGCGAACATGTGAATTTCCGTGTCATTTCTCAAGATACAATTAGGTTGAGGATGAATTCACATAGCAGGATTCCATTCTCCTATGGACAAAAAATTATTATCATCAGAGTCCCAAGAATAGATCCCAGAGATCTTTCCCGATGATCAAGTTAGTGAATGGATCGTTTGTCATATTATTATTAAGGAGCATATGAAACTCCGGGGTACCCATTTGGGAAAGAGTACTAAGGTTTGTTAGGTTCCTATTATGGAAGGGATGAAAATTTGGTGTTATCTGTGTAATCACATAGATTCGATAGGAATTGATCCGTGTCTGACATTTCCTTTGTCTTATTACTAAATTAAGAGTCCAACACGATAAAGAAAGAGGATCATATTGTGAAAATTCTACAAAAGCTTTTAGTTTCTAAGAATGTTGTTAAAATTGGAATTTAGGTCAAGGCTGCCGTGTACCAACCTTAGGATGTGTTCAATACAAAGTTTTAGGGGAATTTGATCTTGATTTTTTGTGCTCACTGTTCTAAGTTTTCTTATGCTGCATCAAATGCAAAACCTATCATTGTTATGGAATTGTGGTAACATAGGTACAATTAAGTCAAAACTTCAAGGTCAAGAAGGAAGTAGTTCATAGGAACTTGACCCAAGGGTTAACCCCAAAACCTCCTTTTCTCTCAAGTTGTTATCCCAACTTGCACGAAATCCAAGCGATAGCACTATTCAAAAATCAAAAAAATAATCATGGTTCCTCACAACCATGATTATAAGCTAATATGGGTCTAGGGCTTTAATTCTAGTATAAGGAGCCTACCACCACGAATCAAACACACCTTTTAGCTGCCAAGAAAGAAGGACCTAATGCTAGAGTAACAAGCCCATGTGGGTCTAGGCCTCCAGTTCTAATACCAAGGGCCCTTACCTACAAAAAAAGAATGACCCAATAATATATGGTTACAAGCCCATGTGGGTCTAGGCCTCCAACTTCTAGTACCAGGACCTTGGCACCAAACACACAAGCCTGTGCATAATGCGGCCCGTAGGAGCACAAATTTGAGGTATGGTTATAAGACTAGGAATAAGTATACCCAGTCCCTAATCGACCCGATTGACATCAGTAAAAGCTAGTAGACATGTTCGGTTTTGGGTAAACCAAAACTTGGTGGTTTGGATGTAACCAAATCAATCGGGGGCTCATTCCAGTTATGATTTTTGGACAGTTCTAGTTTAAGTTCAAAATTGCTTGGAACAGTTAATTTTATTAAAACATTAAAATTCATAAGAAATTTTTTGAAAAACAGACCGGAATCAAGGGTTTGAAGCCGTTGGTTCCAATTTGATTCCGGTTGCAGTTTTACAACAAAACTGAAACAGGTGGTTCCTGGCTTCAGTTTCGGTTTAACTGGTTCTGGGTTCGAGTGGCCTTTGACCCGGTTTGGTTCTGGTTGAAACTGCCGGACAGGTTAGGAACCAGTCATGTCTAGGAGCTAGTTTGGTAGGGAACTGGATTGGTGGTTCCATTCAGAACAAACTGAGCTAGACCTACACTCGAATCAAATCAAGGACCCAATTCAGTTCACGTTCCACATTCCGTGAAAGTGGAGCCAAACCATAAAATGAAACCGGTGGTTTGAGCGATGTAAGTTTTGAACTTGCCAATCTTTTTTTACAAAAAATCTTGAATTACCCATGATTCTCTCTCCTCTCCTCCTTACTCACCAGTTTCTCTTGCTTGCTCAATGGTTTCTTTAACTCTCAAAGATCTCATTTTTGCTTTCCTCTCAACAACCTTTTTTGACCTCCTCCTCTTTGGTGATCTTTTTAATCTCGTTCTCTTTTTTAATCGTTTGATTTCTCTCTAAATCTCGTCTTCTTTAACTCTTCTCTTTCAAAACTTTCACAAATAGTTTTTTATCACTTTATCAATCTCTTTTAGACTTGTTTATCTATTATTCTCAATCTTTATCTCGACCTAAGGTACGTTTTATTTAAAGTAGAAATATGTTCACGATGCGTTGCTATTTAAAGAGTAATGCAGTCATAGTGCATCTTCATAATCGATGAAGAAATGTGCTTAAAGTGTATTACGTTAAAATGATAGGCATGTTTTGGGCATGTCGTTATTTGAAGTATAACGTGTGATGAGTTGTTTTTTTTGAAAAAATGGTATTCTGATAGAGAGAAATACGAAGAACTATTTTGTCAAAAATGATGAAAGTACTGTATGTTTAGCAAAAAAGTATACGAATAGTAAGATTTTTGACGTTTTTAACAGTTTTGAGATTCAAACCGGAACCAGCACCGACTGACCTGGTTCTAATTTAGTTTCGGTACATGTGCCCGAACCGGACAAGGCTTCTCCGAGATGTGATCACACTTCGATCCATGGAAAGTTTCTCCTCATCTCTTCTAGAGAGAGAGAGTCTACGGAGTTGTTCCACCTCCTCTTCCTCTTGGCCTATTCCGATTCATTTATAGGAAACCTTTTAGGATCGAATCCTTTGGAGGAAGATAATCAGGACAAATGGGGTTCTGGTTCACGACCCTCGTGTTCGTGATGGCTGGAGTCTTTGCTTCTCTTGTCCTCCGTCTCTGCTGCAATAGAGGCCCCTCCACCAATCTGTAATTTCTTCTTTTCCTTCTCTCCCTTTATTCAATTAATGCACTGATCTCTTAGGAAATGAGATCGCCATCTATTCATTTATAATTTTGATATCGTTTCACTTCATTCAACTCATCAATGTTGAGCTTTTAGTAATTTGTTGAGTCGATGGTGAATTTGTCTTGTATCGTCCGCTTGTAATTTTAATCCTTTTATTGTATAAGTTTCCGGTTTTGGCACGAGTCATGTTTTCGGGCTTCTTTATTAGCCGTAGTTTTTCCTCTGTTACCTGAATCTATGATTTTTTGTTAGATCCCAGTATGTGAGATACGGTGTCTTTGAAAGGGTTCCGATGATGATACGCCATAACTTTGTAGTTCCTGATAGTTGGTGGTGCCGTGGTGTAGTTGCGTCCTTTATCTCTTTGTATGTTATGATATTGCTGTTGTGTGAAAGAATCAAACGTGAAGTTTTTTGTTTTTCCTTATTAAACTATATTAATCCCAACAAATTGGCACCTTAAAGTATATGAAATAAGGAAAGACGAGAACATGTAACCAAAGAGAAAATGAACTTGGCCTAAGCCAACCCTAAGTATTGTGGGGATTAATTTAAGAATAAACCACCCATAAAACGCTAAGTTCACAAGCCTCACATTGATGAAATTTCAATTCTTCAATTACGTGAAGAAGATTTACAATACATAAATGTGGTATTCATGATGTACACAATGCAAAACGAGATTGCATAACTACAATGATATATGATACCTAATGCTTCTTGGTGCACTCTTTGGATTAAACTGTGGCTAAAGCTTGTGGAATTTCAAGCTAGATGAACTATGGAAAGCAATCTTTGATGTTTGAGGTAAACTTTTGAGGAGTACATGTTATCATTATCTGTTCAAAGGATTTGGTAGTACACTGAATTCAGATAACTCTACTTTTTGTATTTGGATGTGATCCTTAGATCCTTTGTTACGACATGCCTTTTCAGCCAACACCTTCAATTTGGTGCACATCAGTACAATCTCATATATGTTCTATGAAATTGATTCACGTTAAGCTTCCTTGCATTAATTGTAGACCAAACCTATTAGACCACAAGAATAGATTGCTTCTTCCATGGGAAAAAAAGTTCATGACCAGTGGGTCCATGTAACATTGCTCGATCAGGCAAATATAAATAGCGAGACAGGTAACTTCCTATCCTCTTGACTAGCAGGTTGGGACTCATCCTCCATGCTAATAGTCTAATTCATTCTGATTGACATGAGGGTCTAACTACATTGCATTGCCAGAATCCCCATGTTGGACAGGTTGACCTTCTTACACTCTCATGTTACAATCTTCTTCCCGCTAAACCCTCCTTTCTTCTCGTTCAGCCCCCTTTTCTCCTTGATTCACAAAGACAAAATGTAGAACTGGTTCCCACAGTTCGTCATGAAAAAAAGGACTTATTGAACCAGGATCACAAACCAATACTAAGATAAGTTATGACTCACATCCCTGGACTCTTCGCTATATAATACTTTTCAACCACCAATTTATTTGTAGTTCTCCATTATTTCAAATTGGTGTAATATCTTGATGTTGGTTGTAGATCAACAAGTATTTTGTTTGTAATCCTATATCTTTGATAGGAGGAGTCATTGAAGAACAGATTAATGTTTCCCTTCGTAAATGATGCTTGTGTACATGCCTGTATGCATGGGTGGAGACATATTTTTGTTGATGATAATTGATTTTGAACAGTTTTGTTTCTTTAGCTGCCAAACTTGTGAATATGCTGGTTTCATATATAATAAGTTGTTGATCTCTTGTGTAAAATTCTTTGTCTCATTAATCTGAATTTGCTAACATGGAGACAATTGAATTTTGAGTTGATATAATCATCTCCTCAAACTTTTCATGTGTGCCCCTAAAATGGTTTTCTTGATATTCTGGTCCTTTTCTTGCAGGTTCCATTTGACGTTAGTGATCACAACAGTAGTTTGTTGTTGGATGATGTAAGTTATTCTTTCTTCTGGTATTGTTTGCACTATATCCTTATTATTCTGTATTTATCTTCCTCTACTTAGGCATTTCTTGTTGGATTATCTTTTTGTTAGCTATTGGATGTGTAGGGCAGGGTCAGACCCACGTGAAGGCAGGGTGACTTGGACACCTCACCCAAATTTTGAAAAAAAAAGGCATTGGAAAGTACATGTCTCTCGTGTTTGGTCATAACTTCAGATTTATTTATCCAAGTCATGAAAGTGAGTTTCTTTGGTAAAGAAAGCTAATATAACTTTATACAAGTTAGCTAATTATAGGAACTGTGGGGGTACTTCTTGGTGTTAATTAGGATTATAGCAGGCAGTGCAAATTCAGAATTGACAATGTATGAGTCTTTTGGCTAGTCGGCAGTTTTCAACATATCTTAGTCAAATGCTGCAAATAAGTATTTGTTGAAAAGTAGTATGAAGAAATATCTACAACCTTCTGGCTCATGCTTATCTTTGATTCTAATCTAATTATTTTATTCTTAGCTTCTGGTATGGAGGGAAAAAAGAAAGATTGTGTATCTATTTTTGAAAATCTCATGATTTTGACTGAAAGAGAGGTCACAACTGGAACATCTGAGAAACTATTATCATGGTTGTGGGTCCACTTGCAAGCTGATAGATTTAAACTTGCAAAAGCAATCATTACTTCTTTTACTCAAAAGAGGAGCAAAGAACCAGTTATTAGTCTTCTATTTTCAGTTTCAAGTTTCAACTGGTATATATGCATTTATTCTTCCAAAACGTGTAATACTCTTATTGTCTGTTGTTGGTACCATATGGCTAAGTTAGAGCTCTTATCCCTACTTTGTGGAGGCAAGTATCTAGCTCTTGTCCATCAACACAAGGTGGAAAGTAGACTTCTTCCTTTTCATAAATGTTTTCTTCCTCATTTCTTCTTTCCTTTCCATCTGATTTGGTTTCAAAGTGTGTTACCTCTTAACCGTCTTGGTGTTTTTTCTTTAGAGATTCATAGATGAGTTGTAGTAAAGCATTGTATCTTCTGTCAATATGTTTGTCTAACAAGTGTATCAGTTACAAATTCAAGAAATACCACAGGAGTTACTGGGTGTTGGATGAACTTCTAACTTCGCCTTTTACACCTACCAGTCATGTAGGGTATAGCCTTTCTTTTATATTCGTAAGATAAATAGCTTGTTCTTGTATGTCTCAAATGCAGAATGAAACTCAATGCCCTAATGTGCCTCTCAGTTTGTGCTTATGTGTTCATGCATGAATGCATGAATGTGAAACAATTTTATCACAATAATGAGCTTTTTGGGGATGATTTGACAGTAGAGTTGTTTCTTAGCTTGCCGTGCTCTGTTCTGGTGATGTTTCACAAATATAGCATCACTAAGAATCAACTGAGTTGACTTGTCTCAAAGCTGTTTGGATTGGAAAGGGCTTGGTTGCTGTTTTGCATCCTACGTGTTATCCTGCTAAAGTGCAATTAAAGAAGGATGATAGTATATGGCGTTTAATGTGAAGTATGGTGTATTCTTCACAAAGTGTAGATTAAAAACCATGAATCAATATTTACACAAGGGGTAACAGTGAGCAGAGCACAACACTATCCACAGTGTTATTGATAGAATGATCATGAACATCAGGTCAACACAGGTGGACAGAGAGAGCTGGACAATGCTGGATGCACCATTGGCCCAATTCTTGTTGAATCTCTTTAAGTAAACGAAACATGCTTCTTATCTTAGATATGTTTTTTGCTTGGGTTGGGTGGCATCCATCCAAAGAATGGATGAGGGTATGCTTTCAGACAATAGTTGTGGCAGGGGTACAGTTCGCCTCAGTTCATGCAGTTATACAGTCTAGCACAGTCAAAATGTGGTGGGACGTATTGTAACTAGGCAACCATCCCAGTGTTATCCGTACACGATACGAGCGATACGCCCAAAAAATATTTAAAATTTTTTTTTTTTTGCAGGTTTGTGGCCTCTCTTCACTTCTCTCCAGGCATCCTATGGTATGCATTGTTTGGGAATGCAATCCATGTATATAACATGTAAATTCGGGTTAGTTTATAAGAAATTTATTGAATAAGAATAATTTATGAACAAATAAAAATTGTGACAAAATAATTTCTCTTTTTGTTGCCAACTTTTAGGTATATTTCTGCTACCAGTTTCTAATTTCATGAAATTGCAAACAATGAAGAACAATTTGGTTGTCTCAGTTCATTAAGTGGGCATTTCACAACTTCACTATTTTAGGGTTCACCTTACATGACTTCCATTCAGTTGAACATGATCAACGTTGTGAGGCTTAACTCATTCTGTGAAGTGACATCAGAAATAATCACATGATTTGATTTTAACCCACAACATCCATCTATCATCCTTCGGTTTCAAACCGCTTCAAGCATTAGTTAAAAAGCTAGTCTTTAGTAAGAGAAAAAGAGGATATCATCAAGTAACAATATCACATCACTGGGGTGTCATAGACTCAATAATCAAAGAAATGGAGCTCATCGTTTTGCTCACATATGAAAATTAGCAAATGTGCTAACTACATGTACAAAGATAGCAGTTTGTTAATTTTGATATATTAGATGAGTGGATTATGGAAGATAATGAAGAAAATACACTCCTAACCGAAGAAGACATTGTATAGATTAATTTGGAAGGAACGCAATAACATCATCAAGGAGATGAAGATTTTGATTTTGAAGCAGAAGGTGGTGAGAAACTTTGAATCTTTATCAAGGAGAAGATGAAGATTATTTAGTTAATGATCCTGATTACAAATTTACAATATGTAAATGTAAATGTATTTCATTTTTTGCTTCAAAATATGTAAAAAAAAAATCAATTGTTCAATGGTGAATGATCAATATGTACTAAAATTTGCATTATATGAATTCTTTGCAATTATCAGATTTTTCTATTTTTTCTGATTTTTTCTGATTTTTTTGGATTTTTACTAATTTTTCCTAATTTTTAAAATATTTTTTCTATATTTTTAATATTCAAGATACCAATATAATCAGTTCAAGGCTTCAAAATATTAATACAGTTCAAAATACGCTACGATACACTACGTCCGTATCATAGAGCAAAACGATACATGATATGATACGCGTCGAACAACACTTTACCATCCTCATGCCATCCTAATCCTGGATCTCATAGACAAATCCATCATGCATTCTGATCCACATTAAGCCTTGAACTGTATCTAAAGTCATTCGTAAACAGGGTTTTTCAGTGCTATCGCTATTTGTGACTGGCACTAAACCAATATAATCAGTCTGTCATTTACATATCATGCACATGTCTGAAGGACAAAGGAAGCATCATAACGAATCTCATACCAATATTGTTGAAAGCAGCTAAAAATTGCTTCAAGTCAAGAATGAAATATTCATAGGTAGAATCCTGTTTGAATGACTTAGGAATTATCGAACCTTGTAAACTAGTTACTCTATATTCTGATTCTTCAGGTGCACAGCCATGTTACTGGGATTCATCATTTAAGTTTCTTCTGTTTTATAATCATCATTATCTCTTACATTTATTCTTTCGTTTCTTCTCATTAAATAATACCAGTTATACTTTCTTCTTAAGCTAACCCTTTGCTAGGAGATTTCTCCATGTTTTTTTGTATTAACTTTATTCTTTAGAAGGAAATTGTTACAGAGGAGTTACTGAAAGTTAGTCATAGATGTAGATATGATTTTCCTTAGAAAATTCAAGCATGTAATTGAGAAGATATTTTCTGAATCTACGCCTACTCAAAGCAATCCCACAATGGTTCTAAAATCACAAATCACAAAAGGAGGCACTTAGATATCCCTCACATCAAGATCTGTGGCAGAAGTCATGGCTTAGCTTCAGTAAATGAAGTAGACGTCTTCTCAAGCTTGTCCATGAATGTTAACTGCTCCATCATATCTAGTGATATTCATACCTAATTCCCTTCCTAATGAACCAACCACTAGAGCATGATGCGTTTCTCATGGAATGTGTTCATGCATTGCTGTGACATTCTTCCTATGGCTTGGACAAGATGCTACCGTGTTTCTGTGATGCTTCAGAATTTGGCGCCTAAGACAGATGGAGGAAATATGGTGTGGAAAAGAAGCCAAGTCCTTCCTTATGTGTCAGATGACTGATACTGTGTGAAAATTAAATAATTGAAGTTAGAGAAATATGGAGAAACAGTGAACGACACACAATATATGTTGTATAAACTATAAAGAACTTCAGTCATGTCATCTGATGAATTGCACTGCCCATTTTTGTTAGATCTGCATCTAAGTAGTTAATAGTGTGTGATAGCGTATTTGCAACTTGAGAGCCATTATAACACCTTGTATGTAACGGCTGACCCGAAAAACCCGCAATAGCGCTGCTATGAGCGCTACAGCAGACCATTATATCTAGTATAGCGGACAGTGGGTCAACCCAAATAAATTTTATTTGGGGTGACAATCTGATCTACTAACTTAACTTAAAAACCAGTGAAACAACCCCTCCCCTCCCCAAGTCGTGCAAACCCTAGAGATTCTGTATGTGTGTGCGGGAATCCTCTACTCCCCTGACAGTAATGTCCTTGAGTGATGGCAATAGTGAGTTCCTTCTTGTTTTTTATCAATCTCTTCTTCTCCCATTTCTTCTCTCTTTGTTGTCTTATTTTTTCCTTTTTTTCTTCCTCTTTTATTTTCTCTTTTTTTGCCTTCTCTAATTTCTCTTTATTTATTTTGTTTTCCTGCTTGTTCTGCATTAGTTCATGCTTCTTTTTCTCTTTATTCTGCATTAGTTTTGTATTATTTGTTTCGTTTTCTATTTTTTCTTCCGCTTTTCGTTAGTTCTGCATTATCTATTTCTTTTTCTTTCTTATATCTCCTGCAATTAGTTTTCCATTACTTCATGCTTCTTTTTGTCTCTATTCTCTGTGACTTTCCTGTTTTGGTATGATCAGTTTTATTTGCTTGCTCTTAGCTTCATATGGGCTTCATAAGCCTTTTCGAAGCAACTGAAATGGGAAATTTCAGTTACTAAACCATGATTGGTGTTCTTGCTTGCTCACTTTGTTTACTACAAATAAGGTTCTAGTAAATGCATTCTACTAAGGGTATGAACCATATGATTGTTGCTTCATGTTCTCTTTTAATTAATTACTGTTGATATGTCTTTCAAGAGGTAATTCTCGACAGTAAGAGCAGTTCATGATAGTTTGCTTTTACTTATTACTAGTCCTCGACATTTTTGTTGTCATGAGTTGTATGTTTGGTTCCTTATTTTGTAAATTGTGATGCTTTGTTTATGCTTACATTTGGAAATGCCTTTGTTAGTGTAAAATGATTTTTTTTTTGGTATAAAATGTGATTTAGATTGATCTGCATTTGTGAAAATGTTGGATATATATATATATATATATTTATTTATTTATTTATTGTTATTTTTAGGATTAGATAAGTTTTAATATTAGTGTACAACTAAATCCATTATATCTCCGATATATCTCTGCTACCACTATATTATACTTGAGCGCTAACTGTTTGCTATCTGCTAATCGTAACATAGATCTGCATTTCATGCACATCTAACCAATTAGACGTGCTTGGATTGCCAACTAAACATGGAATCAGGTTATACCTTTTCATTTTATGCACGAATGGGTTTGTAGACCCTGTAGTCGTTGATGAAGGTTGTTGCCTTGTTGGCATAGAGATACTACAGGTACATCTTATTTTGTCAGAAGCTTAAACCCTGCTGCATTTTCATACTAGTTCAATGAATTGCACTCAAGCAGAATCATTCCTCAAATTTACCTTTCCACATTTGGTTGGTTCCAAGGCTTTCAAATTCATCCATGTTCTGCATGAAAGACCACATTAAGTAGTTGTATTGACGTTATCAGCTCAGATCTGAGATAGTTTTTGCTAATAAAGCCTTGGCTTGATTATTCTTCATTGAGTTCAATAATATTTCTAAGTGGAACTTTACTTTTGTATCCTGTGGTTAACAAAATCATCTCTTTAGTATCATATGGTTTTTCTCTGATACTTTACTGATGTGGTTTGCGTTGTTATGGCACCTAGATGCCAACTGGTAAGGCCGTTCATTTTTTTCAAATTGGCATGCTTAAGTCAACACGACATCATCATGCGTGTCAGCACCGTGTCATTGCATCCATGTCACGTTAGCTTGTTAAGGAATGTTTTTTTATCCAACCCTAGGAATCAATGGAAAAGGCAAATCCCCAAAATGATGATGACATGGCACTGATGTGTCACCATGTTATTGCTATGTCAGCATGCCACAGAAAAACAAATGACGGTACCTATTGGCCACTAAGTGCCATAATGGCACAAATCACATGGAATGTTTGCCTTAGCATCTTTCTGTTTCTCTCTTTGGCAGGTGGGCCATAGTATATCTAGCACAGTTGAAACCATTAATCGTCCCAATCCTTAATGAAGGAGAGTAAGGATACAAGCGCTGTGCCATTGACAATTTCAGTTTTTTCTGGGGAGATGCACTTCACCTGTTTATGCTTCATGGATAATTGCAACGTACTTTATTCCTCTTTCTGATGATCTTTCTTCACCATGAACATTATATTTATGTGTTGGCTTTACCTAGCAGAGCTGTATCCGTCCTATTAATTGGATTGGAGAAATTAGACGACTTCGTTTTGCAAGTTTTGTAACAGAAATAAATGCTTGATATTCTGTGTTTGCTTTCCTTTGGACATCCAATTCAAAGGTTTCCTTTTTCTTTGCTCCTTTCTTTGATAGCATGCAAGAAAACCTTAAAGTTTCAGTAGGTACGATATTGGAAGGTATATTTGGATTGCTCTATACCATATGCATCATTGTGAGGTGGTTGAGAAACTACTTAATCAAACTGACCATATAGAAATCGATGTTGATGCTTACTCGGTTTGGTTATTTGAAATTAGAGTATGGGCACCGTGAATTAGCATCTTGTGGTCACTATTAGAAGCATTTGAATGATTGATATTTTCAAATAACATTGAGTATTTTCTACCTGGAAAGTATTAAAAGAGGTAGAGGACGACCACAAAAGTGTTGGAAAGAAACAATAAAGAATGATCTAGCTTATTGGGAGTTAACTGCTAACATGGCACACGATAGGGATATGTGGAAACAAAAAATCCATGTAGCCGACCCCGTCTAGTATGGGAAAAGGCTTAGTTGTTGTTGTTTGTTATTGAGTATTTTCTACCTAATCTAGTTTTGCATAGACCACCAAACAAAGAGGTTAAAATTTCTGCATAAAAGCATGTAATTCCTCATGAAGAAAATTGGGCAATTTAAAGCATGCCCATTGTAGTCATACCTACAACTTTTTCAAAGGGCCGTGAATGGTAAACTCCTTTTTGGAATTTACCCTACTGTTGATATAGCCGAAGGTTTCCTCTTTTGACCTTTTAAAATCGTGTAAGGTATTTATCCTGTGAACCAACACATTGAATTGCCAAAGAAACTGCACCTCAGTAGGCATGTTCCTACTAACGAAAATATTAGATTTGCCTAAGTTTTCTTCTCTTCACTCACCTTTTCATATCTCTTACACTTCTAATACGTTGGCGCAACTAGTTACGGACGCCTTGCAAAAGACGATTGAATCGTTCAAGAATAACAGTGCGTAATCACTAGACATCTTCCATTCAGCTTGATTCGTTGAATCTCCTTCTACATTCAACTTTATGCAACACAAGAGGTTATAAACCTTAATTAAGAAAAAGAATGAGATAATGGATCACCTTGCCAAAGATCTCTTTTGGGTTTGAAATATCCATATATTTTGCCTTCGATAAGAATAGAGAACGAAATGGTAGATATGGACTCCTTGATCCAATCAATCCACCTCTTACAAAATCCCATCTCCTCCACCACCATAAACCATAGAAATTTCTATTCAATCCTAGTATATAGGCTTTGGACATGTCCAATCTGATTGCCATCTCATAGGCACCATGCACAAGCTAATGGGTCTCAAATCCCTCATAGAAATCACATTGGCAACTTTAGGTATAATGCATGTGATAGTATTCTTATAACTTTTCAATAGCATACCACTTTCAGAAAAGCATTTGACCGGATCATGTACATCTATACTTATCAACTCGCAATTGTTGTGGAAGAACCTTTCTAGGAGCTCCCTCTGGCAAAATAGAGGATACAACCTTCCTAACCTCATTATCGGTAATTGGTCTCAATAAATCTTTCATTCATTGCTCTTCTCATAAAGCCTTCAAACATCTCGGACGGATCTTCTAGGTCTTAACATAAATAATTCTCTAAAATAGTCTTCTATAACTTTAGTAATTTCCTCTCGACCCGTCTTCCAAGTACCATTGTTATTCTCTGTACCCCGAATCTTCTTTTTCTTATAACGAGTTTGGAAACGTGCATGAAAGAATTCATTAAATTTTTTCTCCCCACCTAAGTCATTTCACTCTAGATTTTGCATGCCAATACCTTTTTCTTTACTGCCTACCTACCTCTTGAAGTTCCTGTTCGAGTCTTATAATGGAAGGGTTCTTATGTTGATTTTTATTCAACTTCTTTATTTCCTCAATTTCTTCTTGTGGGATTCCAACTCTTGTTGGAGAATTTTGGTTTCCTTTGCGGCACCATTTGACCAGTTCAAGATGGCATTTTTTTTTATCTAAGTACACCTACATAGGCAATCCTTCCATCGGCTTTATCCACAACATACTAATAATCTTATTTGCTTCTTTTTAATCAGACCATCTCCTTGAATCTCTCTTGTATTTCTCAATTACGGATTATGCAACTACCATTTGACACTGATAATGTGATCTGATGACTTCTACTTAATGCATGCTTGCCTTCATGTATATAGAGCACCAACAAATTCTCATGGTTTGGGTCTGGGTATGGACCCGCTACTAAAGAACTGTGGTGAACGCGCCATCACTGTTTCGGGGACAAAAATGACCCCGTCTTGTGGCTATACAAGGCAGTGGGAAGCGAGGGTGTGAGCCCCTTTTGCTCTCGACTATCATGGGATCACCGATGGCAAAGAACAAGGGATTTCTGGCAAGATTCAGTGAGAAAATCTCTCTTTTGTTTAACCATTTGATTTCCCAGTGAAATTGTTGGAAACTCGCCACCTAATTGTCAGAGGTGGGTTGAGTGATGAAGCAGACTCATGAGGGTCTTGATGCTAGTTCGAAGCGACCAAAATTTTGTGGAGATAGGGAGACAATCACCGGCTAAAACCGAAAGGTTGAGATTTGGGGCAGACTAAGCCCTAACTGAATCATTGGGTTGATTTGAGTCACTTAGGTCGGTTCAAGCCACTGAGTCAGACTGGACCAGTGGGTTAGGTTGATGATTTCCGCATGATGTCATGGTGATATCAGCAAGTCATAGGTTCGGTTTGAGTTCGTGTTTGGTTGGGTTCGGTCTCTGGTCTATTCCCCTATTTGGTTCAAGTTAGATGCGTCTCAAATCAGGTCCTACCAATCTGGATCCACATGGATCTAGGTCCAATGTCTTATTTTGGATCGGTTTCAGTATTTCAGCCATTTCAGGGCCATATGATGTCCAATTTTACCGGTGGACTCGTGATTGAATGAACTCTGACATGGTAACCCTTTCGTGACTAAATCAAGGAGGTTTTGGGTTGGAGAAGCTGGATTCAAGTCTTTTGGGATTGATTTTGAGAGCACTTTAGGCAATGGATACTCACTTCCCTTAAAGGACTATGGTAGGAGGTACTTAATGCTAAGTTTTGTTTATCGTTGTTTGCTTGATAAATGCTTTTAAATGTGCTTGTTGGTGACATAACATGTGAACGTGTGTGCGCATGTGGGTAAAGCATCACCCACTTGGAGCCACCTTTTGTATCATACTATCTATCTAAGTTAAGTGAACAAGTGAAGCAGACGCATGATATGGAGAACATAGATTGTGAAACCTAAATAATGTGATTTGGACTGTAATTTTGTGTAAATACATGGCCACACAAATGTACTATGTTTGCGAAGTCTCAAGAGGCATGACACCTTCAGCTCTTGAATTGGGGCAAATATAGAGTGCATTCCCAAGCACTCTCAAGAGTCAACCAGTTGACGAATGGATCCACCAACTGGAAAGAACATTTGAAGTGTTAGGGTGTTATTATGAACAACAGAGTTGTTTAGCTTCCCTTTTACTAAGAGGAGTTATGTGCAGCCTGAGAGATGAAATATGTCATCATCCAATAGTATTCATGATTAGAGATCACTATGAAGCTTTGGCATGAACGCTAGAGATAGAAACCAACCTCATGAAATTTAGCTGCAAGAGAATGGCATGTAATACATCGGTTGGAGAAAAAGGAGAATCAAAGAAGCATAAAGGAGAAAGAATGATCCTCTCAACTAGTGACTACATGATAATAGAGAGAAAACTACCAAGTCACATTAGAGTAGTCATAGAATTCCCAAAAGTCTTTCAGGATGATTTACTTGTACTTCCAATAGATCGTGAGATAAAATTTAAGATTGACTTACAAACTAACACCAACCCAATATAAGAGGCATTGTATCGCATGGTACTTCCTGAAGTCAAGGAGTTAAAGGCACAAAAGATTCATTAAGCCAAGCACTTCACCTTGGAGTTGCTCCTGTACTATTTGTAAAGAAAAAGGATGGATTCCTAAGGTTGTGCACACTCACAACTAAATTTGGTCACTGTAATGAATTAAGTATCCCCTTTCAAGCATAAATGACTTGCTTGATCAATTTCAGCGGGCAAGTGTATCCTCAAAAATTGAGTTACGATCAGCATACTATCAATTAAAGATATGGAAAAAGGATGTTTCAAAGACTACATTTAGAACAAGGTATAGACATTATGAATATCTAATTATGCCTTTTGTCTAAACCTACTATTTTTACAAATTTGTTGAATAGTGTTAAGTGAATACTTGGACAAGTTTGTGATTATTTATAGATGGCATATTCATGTACTCTACAAGCAAGGAAGAACGTGCACAACACTTAAGGATCATATTAAGACTTCTACAAAAAAATCAACTATATGCAATGGGGCTTTGGGTCAGAACAAGTCAGCTTCCTTGGTCATATAGTTTTTAAGGCAGGTATGTATATGGACCCCAGTAAAATATCGGTAGCTGTAAGTTGAGAGCAATTGAAGAATGAAGTTTCCTTGGGCTAGCATGGTAAGATATATTGAAGGATTCTAAGCGTTTGCAAGTCCTCTTTGTAGAAAGTTAACTAGAGAGGGTACAAAACTTTGCATAGGATGATGAATGTGAAAAGAGTTTCATGGAGTTGAAGGAAAGGTTAACTACGACAACAATACTAACTTTACCTTTTAATAGTGAAAAAATTGAAGTTATATGGTTTGATGCCTCTTTAAAAGGCTTAGGGTGTGTACTAATGCAGCAAGATAAGGTGATCGGATATGCCTCTAGACAACTAAAAAAGCATAAGGTAAACTACCCATTAGATATTTTAGAACTTGCAAGAAATATTTGGAGATATTACTTGAATGGAGTGAAGTTTCAAGTATATAGAAACCAAAGAGTTCAGGAAAGGCAAATGCAGTAGCAGACACATTCAATAGAAAGGGTCGATGTTGAACAGCTCATGTGTAAACACTATGGTGCAGGCTACATTGGAGTTGTGGCTAAGAGCTATTAGAACACAATGGGACAATCCTTAGTTGTTGAAAAGCATTATGGAGGACATGTCTAAGGGGGGGTAGAGCAGGGTATGAAATTAATAAAAGCGCAACTCTATGATTTGGAGAATGAGTATTTGTCCAAAATTACCAAACACTTTGGCAAGAGAAAATTTAGAAGCAGTGCACCGTAGTCGTTACAACATCCACCCAAGAAGTACAAAGATGTACAAAGATTTAGATCACCAGTATTTTGGAGTTGGCATAAAGAAGAGTATAGCTGAGCTTGTGTCAACTTGTATGACTTGCTAGAAAGTGAAGACAGATCCCGAACGAACAATAGGTACTCTTAGGACTTTATTAATTCCTCATAAGAGGTGGCGACATATTAATATGGACTTTGTGATAAGCCTTAGATGCAATTTGGGTAATTCGTAGATCGACGCACTAAAGTAGCACAATCCTTATCAATCCACAAAAAGATGGGCCTTGAACACCCAACTCAATTACATATTGAACATACAATAAGACATTATAGCATACTTAAAACCATTATTTCTGATAAAGATATTCAATTTACCTCTACTATCAATCAGCACAGAGCTTTCACCTTTCAAAATATTTGATGGAGACAGATGTCGTACTCCACTACATTAGGATGCGACTAGCATATGACCAATAACTCAAGGGAACTCAAGATCGTCAAAAGAGGTATGTGAATAAGAGATGCTGGGAGCTAGAATTTGTTACTGATAATAGTGGCCATTCTCGGTAACTCAGTCGGGTAACGGCTGGACTAGCCATCTAGACCGTTACCCGGAGAGGAGTTACGGATAGGGCCAAGATTGTAACCAACGGACCGTTACCGGATTTTTCTGTAACAATCTGGATATACTGCTCAGAAGAGGGAAACCCAACGAGAAAGCTAGGATACAAGGGAGCAGACACTGCTATATAAGAGCAGTGCATATACAAGTGAAAAATCAAGAAAACAATGATATATAGATACACTGAAAAACAAGAAAAACATAGTGTATACAATGTATCCTTGGGAAGGCTGCTGTGAGGAAACCTCAAACTCCATCCTAAATCATTTCCGCTGCAGATCTACTGGGAACAGAGAAAGCCGGCAACCGAGAACACTAAATAGACAGTCGAAACAAGGACGGAGATCATCATTGGTATCAGGGCTCAGGTTATTTATCCTACAAAAAACAAAAACACAAAGAGGTACGCTTATTACTCTGAAGACAAAAAGGGAGAAGGGGAAGAAGAAGAAAAAAGAAAAGGGAGGGACAGAATAGATCCGGAAAGCCGGCAGGCTAGGCAAGACATCCGCTGGCAAAGTCCTAGAGGCCGCAACAGAGGGCCAAGGAGCGGAGCACCGCTCTCTCTCTCACCCTCACTCAATCTCTCTCTCTCCATTCTGTCTCCTCCTGGCTTTTACAAGATGAAAACCGCCAGGCGGTTTCAGAAAAATCACGAGCCGAAACCAGTAGTTTTCTAAAATCGCCCATAGTTTTGGAAAACTGCCTCGGGCAGCAGACTAAAAAGTTCATTCTGCCCCAACCGGTTTTCAATTATTACTAAACTGCCACTGATGTAAAAAGACTATTTTGCCCTTACTATGCAAAAAGTTTGTTTTACCCTCTAGTGGTTTATGAAAATCACGATATATCGAGGCTGTTGTTTTACATTAATACCCTTCCTAGTTTAAACTATTACAGTTCTACCACTTAGTCAAAAGACAAGTTTTCTCTTGTACTTTTGAAAAAATTACAAATTCGGGTTGAGGGTTAAATTTACAGTTTTAACCCCGATCAGTTACGAATTTTACAAAAATACCAAAGAGTAATTTTACAAGTCTGTCCTTAGGCTTTTTTCAAAATTTTAAAAGTGGATAATAGTTAAAATTACTGTTTTACCCTTAGTATTATTTGGAAAATTCAAAAGGAAAAAACTTGTGAGAAAATTATAAGTTTATCCCAAGTAATTTAAGAAATGGTTTTAGACTGTTTTTATGATATTATGCATCGTTTTAAGATGCTCTCTGCTATGTGTGGTTGTTGCTTTATGATTATTTCATTTTTAAACCTTCTAATTGTAAAAATTGTCAAACACATAAAAATGAGTTCTAGAATTTGTGTGTCTGAATTGATAAAAATTGAGAAATTAAACGGTCTTAACTTCCAAACATAGAAGAGGCGAATCCCACTAACTCTAACACTCGAAGGTATTGAGTATGTGCTGAAAGAAATTGTGTGTCTGCCACCTCTAGACGCAACTAAGCAACAAGTAGAAATTTACAAAACATTTCTAAAAGATGACACAATAGCAAGGGTAGTAATGTTAACCTACATGGAGGATGACTTAATCAGGGTCTTCGAAGAATACGAGACCGTCAAAGAGTTAGTTTGATTCAATAACAGCTAAGTATGACACAACTGCCAAATTACATGTGTAGTTGCTACTACAAAAATACAACTTCAAAATGAGAGAAGGAGATAATGTAGTTGAACATGTGAACCACATGTTAGTAATGGCTAGGGACTTAGCTGTAGCAAAATTAGTCATCCCAGAACCGATGCAGATATCAACCATATTAAATAGTCTACCCCCATCATGGAACATGGTCACCACTACCCTCAGATTAGGGCCAAAGATTAACCTTTCTAAATTGCCCCTCAAACTAGCAATAGAGCAGGAACACATAAACAAGAACAAGAAAGAAAAATTGCTAGTAGCCTAGGATGAGATTGCGTCTAGCTCCAAAATCAATCAAAAGAAAAATAAACAAAACAAGAAGTTTGACAAGAATAACAAGAAGGGCGGTCAAAATTTTAAGAAATCACAGAAAACCGCTTATCGGGTAAAGTGCTTCAACTGTGGAAAGTTGGGACACTTCAAGAGAGACTGCCGCAACAAGAAAGGTGGAGAAAATAACCCACAACGCAGACAGTCAAAGAAATAGGATATAATCTGCATGATTTCAGAATGTTTGTACATGGACCGCCCGATGAAAGATTGGTGGATAGACTCGAGAGCTACTCGACACATCTCAAAGACCAAAGAAAGGGCAATGGACTTGAAGGAATACAAACCCAACGAATATAGTCTACATGAGAAATAATACTTTCTCGAATATTTTCGGTATTGAGTCCTTCAAAATATTTGTACAAGGCAAACCAATTGTATTGACTGATGTATTAATTATGTCATCTATAAAGCACAATTTGGTTTCAGTCCCTACCTTAGTAAATAAAGGTTTTGAGGTTAGGTTTATCCCTAAAAAGGTGATTGTGGGAAAGTATGGGAGAATATTATTCTTTGAGAAATTTGATGTAGAGTATGATGTGTTTAAACTATGTGATAATGAAATTGGTACTTCTTCTGCTTATATTGAGTGTGCATTTTCTATTGATGTGAATATGTGGCATAAATGCCTTAGGCATATAAGTCTGCAAAAGTTGAGGAAATTATCCAACTTTGACTTATTGCCTAGATTTGAGGAAAATACTTTCAACAAGTATGAAACTTGTATACAAGGAAAGATAACAAGGAAAGTTTTCCCAAGGAATCAACAAGGGCAACAACCCTATTGGAGGTTATTCACACGGATTTATGTAGGCCTTTTAGAGTAAAGTCACATCATGAAAAGGGTTATTTTATAACCTTTATCGATGATTACTCTAGATATATGTATTTATATCTTTTGGCACATAAATCTGAAGCACTTGATGCTTTTAAAGAATATAAGTAAGAAGTAGAAAACCAAGTAAGGCATTCAATCAAAGTCTTAAGATCAGATAGAGGTGCTGAATATACCTCAGCAAAATTTCTTGAATTCTGTAAAGACTTTGGTCTTGCAAAGCAAAATACAATGCATAGGACACTTCAACAAAATGGTGTAGCTGAGAGATACAATAAAACCTTTATGAATATGACAAGATCTATGTTAATCGATGCCTCTCAACCAAGGGTATTTTGGGGAAAAGCAGTAAGTACAACAGTTTACATACTCAATAGAGTACCATGTAAAGTTGTATTCACTACACCATATGAGATGTGGTTTGGAAGAAAACCCAACCTAGGTCATCTTAGGAGGTCAGGATCTGTTGCACACATAAAGATCCTTGATCAGTCTAGAGATAAGTTAAACAGTAGGTCCTTAAGATGTATATTCATTGGATATCCGAAAGATTCAAAAGGATATCGGTTTTATCATAAAGACCACGAACTCAGTGAAAGCAGAGATGTTGAATTCTTAGAAGATACTAAGAATGACATCCTGGAAAACAATGATGAATGTGTTGATGATCTAGTAGATCTAGATCAATCATCTTTTGAGCCCATTGAAGATCTTTCTAAAACCACCGAAACCTTAAGTGAACATAAAAGTCCAAGAGCCACTCCGTCCTACTTAAAGGATTACCACACTTATCTTCCAAAAAAAGTGTGTAATTCGGTGGATTTAGATGAGTTGACTTATAACCTGACTTATCAACAAGCTATGAACTCATCGAAAGCATTAGATTGGGGGAAAGCCATGGATGAGAAAATTGAATCAATTGTGAAAAACCAAGTTTGGGAATTGACTGATTTCCCAAAAAGAAGGAAAGTCATAGGCTGTAAATGAGTTTTGAAAAAGAAATATAAGGTCGATGGTACAATCGACAAGTTTAAAGAGAAGTTGGTTGCAAAGGATTTTTCGCACAAAGAGGGGATAAATTATGTTGAGACATATTCCCTAGTTGCGAAATTTACATCCATACAAATAATTCTGGCAATATCTGCATACTATAATTTGGATTTACATTAGTTAGATGTAAAGACAACTTTTCTAAACGAAGATTTAGAAGAAATCATATACATGCAACAACCCGAAGGATTTGTGGTTGGAGGCTAAGAAGATAAAGTATATAGGTTGAGAAAATCCCTATATAGCCTAAAACAGTCACCTCGCCAATGGTATTTGACTTTTCAAAATGCCATTATAGAACTTGGGTTTGTGGCTAATAAACTTAATCACTGTGTATATGTTTGGAACAGTGGGAGCCACTTTGTCATCTTGTCATTATATGTAGATGACATATTGTTGATTGGAAATGACAACGAGATGATTGTCAAAACCAAGTCATGGTTGAACTCCAAGTTCAAAATGAAGGATATGGGAGAAGCATCCTATATCTTAAGAATAAAGATTTCTCGAGACAGAGAATCTAGACTCTTATGCCTGAGTCAGGAGAGATATATTGACTATATCCTCAAGAAGTTTAAAATGAGTGAATGCAAGTCTGTTGATACACCTGTTGCAAAAGGATTCAAATTAAATAAGGTTGATTATCTCGGTGAAGGAGATGATAAGCCTAATGTTCCTTATGCACAAGCTATTAGTAGCTTGATGTATGCTATGTTGTGTACAAGACCTGATATCAGCTTTGTTGTTGGTCTTGTAAGTAGATATCAAAGTAATCCTGGTTGGCAATACTGGGTAGCTGTGAAAAGGTTTTTAAAATATCTGAAAGGAACAAAAGACTTGAAACTGTGTTTTCAAGTAGATGAACTGAAAGTGGTAGGATACTCAGATGCTGACTTTGCTGGAAGTAAAGATGACAACAAATCAACCTCGGGACAAATATTCTTATTTGAAGGTGGTATTGTTTCTTGGGTATGTAAGAAACAGGGTTGTTAGCATTGCATATACAAGAAGCTGAGTATGTAGCTTATTGTATGTCTGCAATGAGTGATGTCTGGATAAGCCACTTCATACGTGATTTGAAGTTGAAAATAACCGATGAGCCGGTTGTTATTTACTATGATAATAATGTAGCAATTACTCTTATAAAGAGTGGAACTGACTGCTCAAAAAGTAAGCATATAATGGTGAAATACCACTATGTTCATGATATGGTTATTAGAAAGGAAATATCCATCTCATACATGCCAACAAATGATATGTTGGCAGACCCCTTAACTAAAGGCATAATAGAGGAACTATTCTCAAAACATGTTATAAACATGGGATTGAGGTATGTTTGATTGTTGTGTTGGGAAATAACCACACAATGGGCAAAAAGTTGTGTAAGAAAATAACCACACAACGGGCATGTTGTTGTGTAGGGAAATAACTACACAACTGGTCATTATCGGCAACTCAGTCGGGTAACGGTTGGACTGGCCATCCAGAAAGTTACCCGTAGAGGAGTTACGGATACGGCCAAGATTGTAACCGCCAGACCGTTATCAGATTTTTCGGTAACAATCCGGATATACTGCTCAAAAGAGAGAAACCCAGCGAGAAAGCCTTGATACAAGAGAGCAGACACTGCTCTATAAGAGTAGTGCATATACGAGTGAAAAATCATGAAAACTGTGATATACAAATACACTGAAAAACAAGAAAAACACAGTGTATACAACGTATCCTTGAGAAGGCCGCTGTGAGGAAACCTCAAACTCCATCCTAAATAATTTTCGATGCAGATCTATCGGGAACAGAGAAAGTCGGCAACTGAGAACACTGAATGGATAGTCGGAACAAGGACGGAGATCATCAGAATTGTCAATCAAAGATTACATATTTCTAAAGATGTGCCCAACTCAGAGTCATGCTCTTTTATCAAAAGTAGAAGCTAAGCCTTAGCTATGTACATCCATACGGAATTACTGAAAAGGTAGGAAATGTGTGCTACCAACTAAACTTAACTTCTTTCCTCTCTGGGACACGTAACATATTTTGTGTCAATATTAAGGAGGTATGTACCCGATCCTTTATATGTGATTGAAGCTCAAGCTGAGGCAATACAAATTGAAGAGAACTTGTCTTACAAGGATCCACCAATTGCCATCCTTAATAAAAAGGAACACGTATTTTGCCGCTGAATACTAAAGATTGTGAAGGTACAATGGAGTCATCACTCATCTGGTGAGGTCACATAGGTGCTCGAGGATGAGATGAGAGACCAGTATCATTTCCTATTTAGGTACCAAAACCCCTTAGACTATCCATTCTAATTACCATAGCTACGATGTTGGTGTTGCCACTGTAGCATAGAGCTATTGTGAACCTTGCCACTCACTATTTTAGGGACAAAAATGCCTCCATTTCGTGCCTATATAAGGTTGTGGCAAGCGAGGTGGAGAGCCATTAGAGAGCACTTGATGATCGTGGGTCACTGCCACTAAAGAATGCGCGATTTCTACTAAGGTATGGTGAGAGAATGACCCTTCACCATTTGATCTCCTAGCGAAGTAGCCAGAAACCGACCAGCTAATGGCCGCATAATGGAGGTAGACCCATGAGGGTCTTGGTGCTCGCTGGGAACCATAAAAAGTTCGTGGAGATGGGGAGAGAATCGCATGTAGAACCTGAAAGTTGAGATTTGGGGCCAACTCAACACTAGATGAATCATTGAGCCGAGACAAGTTCCTAGGCCGGTTCGAGCCACTAAGTTACATCGAATAGGGTTAGGTTGGTTGATGAGTTAGTGTGATGTCATGGTGGCATCAACAAATCATAGGTTCGGGTTCAGTTCATGTTCGGTTCAAGTTCGTGTTCTTGTTAATGTTGGGCTCATTTTTGTATTCATTTGCATGTTGAGATCCGGTCAATGCCAATATCGATCCATGTGGATTTGGATCTAGGATATTATTTTGGACCCAATTTTGGTATTTTTTGGGGCAATATGATGCCTGATTTATAGTGTATTTACTTATAAATCGTAAACCCAATAGATGTGGTGGTACAACTAGACGTAAAATAGTACAGTAGTGAGAAAAGGCAAAACTATTTATAGCCTATCAGTGATTGCCATGCTTGCAGCGTGTCCAATTGAAATCTTTCAACCTCGAATTTTCCAATGTCTCTTATGACTAGATCCTAAAAAGATATATTCAAGGGGTATGAGCACCAATAACCATAGGTGGATGTGGTCTCTACATAGCCACAAACCAACTAAATACATATATATTTAAAACCATACAGGTATGCATATAATAGAAAATTATCTCAAGTTCTAATTAATATCAGGATCTCAAGGTTCAAACTAATATCAAGATCATCATAAATATGCAAGCATAACAAAATACTCATCAACAATGAATTTTTAGGTCCAATATCAAGTCCAGTAATGTGTCCAATCACCACTACCATGTTGTAGGAGGCTCTCGACCTCTCATCCTAACCAGTCACATGGTCTTTACAACCATCACACAGGCTCGTCCGACAACCTTCCCTTGAGTCTATAGGAAAAAGTTGGTCCTCAAAGACACAAACATGTTGTCTGAAGTAACAACTCTACACGAATGACAGAACACGATGCATGTGAATAACAGGCCAAAAGACGAAGGACATGCTAGAGAACTCTAACCCTCGTTCTTAAAGGAAAAACAAGAATTGATAAGGTATCAGGTGATGAAATGGGTCTCTGAGAATTCGATTGTGTGTATCTCGGTTACCAAAGGGGTTGTGTAGGGACTCGATATAATCGGGAAGATAAGGACTAACCTTACTTGTACTTCTAGGGAAAGTAAAAGAAAAAAGAACTGTGATTTTATTATTGATTTCTAGATGTCATCTTTGATTACACATCTATTTATATTATAAACTTTCACACAAACATTAAATATCATACCAAGATTTATGGGCGTGATTTTCGATAACTTTCGACTTCTTTGTTTGCCACTCTCTTCGTCATCACATCGATTGGGGTATGTTAGCTGACCCCATGATCCATAAAATTAGCTCGGGATAATAGGCAAGTCTTGCACGTTCAAAGTCATAACCCTTCATAAGCCATGTATCCCTTCCTTTTTCGAAACTCTTACCATGTATCCTCATATATTTTCTGGTGTCAACACATGTCCCACTACGAGTCCATATCTGTAGTCATCAAGAGTATGAGTTGTATCCAAATTAATTTCATGCCATAAAAACTAAAACATTTGTTTCTCAAGCATGATTTTGTTTAGTCGTTAGAATCTACAAATGCAAGAGCCTCCCTCCCAGTCTTCATGCTCTCATTGCTTCTCCTTCAGATGTTGTTCTTGCTCCAACCGTTGAATAGACCCTCGACCTCTCTAACTTTCATATCGGGGAACTGCCTTTGAATTAGAGTGAAATCATGATGTCCCTATGCCCAAACTTCCTCTGTTCTTGGCCTACAACTAATCAACTCTATGTCAATTGGATAGATAGAGTTATGGATAGTGTTATCTTTGGGTTCAATGGGGTATTCATGACCTCATCATGTTATCTTGTTTAGCCATACAATTTGGTGATAACCTCCTCTATTTGTTCTTATATTTTTGGATCTCCTGACATAACCATTCCCAATTCATTTTTTCGAATGATGTCTCCTACTATTTTCGACGTCTAAGCAACTATAGGTATTCCAATCAATGGTATTGATCATTTCTCTTTAGCAATGTGTTCAAGAAACCAAAGTTAATGACGAATACGTGTGGTACATTTATGCTATGATGTGTGGCATCAAACTATCACTCGTCCTCTTCTTTTTGGCTTTAGTCTATCGTTCAACCAGTTCTGCTCTTGAAGACTTTGAAATGACAATCATACCCATCTTATAGGGATCTATTATGGTTTCTTAAATTTTGGATTCATCTATACTTCTTCGAGTTCGGATTTTCACACCTTCCTCTTCAGCGAACCATTGTCAATACTCTAGGACCTGCCTTAAGTCTTATTCCTCCAACCTCAGCTTCACCATTTGAGATCATTTACTCAGTTATAGTCCATTATCCCTACTAAGATATCTTTCTTTCTTTCATAATTTTTGTACTCTTGATCCTAACTCGATCGCCAAAATCAAAGAGGACCTCTATACATTCAATCTATCAATGATCTTTTTTCTCGATTTTTATTATATGGTGCTTCTTGATCATCCCGATTTAATCCAATTACCGTTCAATCATATCATCCACATTGTCTAGCCCACCAATTCGGTTTTCATCAAGGCTTACTAACTATCGTAGAACTCTTGCTCGAGAATCATAAGCAAGAACCTGTCATTGTACTTCCTGACTCATATCCTTACCTTGATACTCCAAAATTTTCTTCTTGATGGACAACCTTTCGTATGGAGACGACAAATGTCTCGATTGACGGATACAAACTGAGGCTCATTGACTATGAGATGGATGGAACTATTGGCAATAATCTTAAATCTTGATATAAGCATCCATCAATAATATATTCTCTTACTCCTTTAAAAAATCCTTTTGACTCATCATCTCCTCCCTCCCTCATCATGAAAAATGAAATATACTCCAACTAGAACTACTAAGAGTAAAACTTGACCCATGAAGAAGAATATGTCGTCAAAGCCCATCGTAATAGAGGATTTGACTGATCACATAGCAGACTTTATGCACACAACTGCCAATGAGAGACCAACATTCTCTTCTGAACCACATTACAACTCGATTTCAAAGCATTCCGAGCAAGAAGTAATTTCAGCCTATGAAGTTATTGTGTTGAGATCCACAAATAACAGATACTTCGGCCACACAATAAGCAATAACGTGAGCTTCTCTAAGTGCATGATTCGTCTTATCCCCAAGCTACTAAGGTACGATGCCCACCATTGTCCAAGACTCTCTAGTTCAAGCATCAAACATAAGAGAAGATAACGCAATTTCCACGTCGAAGGACATTTTCTAAAACGTGATCTCGCCATCACAATGTTATTCCTCCCGCTATTCTGATTGGTTCTACTATTAATGAATGCTGATGTCCCAACATTCTTATTTTATTCTCAACATATATATTGATAATATCTCTGGAGTGGGTCTTGCATAATTCTTGAAGGTTATGAACTGTTGGGGTCTTCCTGAACCCCTGACAATTTCACACCAAAAGATTCATGCGCCCTTGGGGCCACTTGAGGGCTGGCTCCTTCCACCAATTCTTCAACAGCATCTTCTGAACCATGTAATCTGATTTGACTCATCCTCTTCAATGTCCATCTTCCTTCTAACATTGGTTACCTCACAAGTTGCTTCCTCAACTTTTTACCTCATCCTCCTTCGTTTACCATTCCTTATTCTACCTATATTTTCTTGTTTCCCTTGATTAACACCATGAGAATCTGAGTAAGCTTGTATTGTCCCTTTTCTTTGGGTTTTCGCTGACTAGTTACTGTTTATCTCGTTGCCTTCATTGGTCTTGGTAAGAACCTTCTCATATTCTTTCTTTTCCTTCGGTTTCTCACTGACTGGGACCTCATTAACAAGCACTTTTCCTTAATCAAACCATAGTTCTTCTACCAGTCATTTCTGATATTTCTACTTCCGTACCATATTTATCTGTGCACGACAGCTTTGCAAACTCTCTTAAGCGACTTACAGGGATAGGATTTTTACTGCTGCCAATCTTCTTCCTTCATTCCTATGTCCACACAAACCCTTCTACCGATGTGGTTTGCTTTAATGTCCGTATCAATAAGCCCTTCTTCTTTGTTCGACTGATAGTGTCTTCCATCTTTAACGTAAATAACTTATCGGTATGTCTAATATGCCCATAATAATTGCAAAATACCCCATTCTTTTCATACCAGAATTGAACGCTCATCTGTGCTTGATTCAGACCTACATTCTTCAATTTCGACTTCGTTTGTTTAGGAAGACAGTTAAATGGACATATCGGTAAAGAGCCATTAGGATATCAAGGTATTGATGGAAACTTTGGTTTTGAGGATATAAACGAGGAAGGTAGGGAGATTTTAAATTTTGTTATAGCATTTGATATCTTTATAATCAATACAATCTTCAAAAAATGAGATGAACATTTAATTACTTATAAGAGTGGTTTATCACAAACACAAATTGATTACTTTATTTTTAGAAAAAAAGATAGAACATGTTGTAAAGATTGCAAGGTAATTCCAGGAGAAAGTTTAACCACCCAACATCGACTTTTAGTTATCGATTTAAAAATAAAAAAATAGACAAAGAAGAAAAGAGTATATCGAGCTATTCGGACTAAATGGTAGAACCTCAAAAGCGAGAAAGAAGATATATTTAAATAGAAAATTCTTCAATGAGATGCTTGAAATTATGTTGGTACACCTTAATATATGTAAAACAATATGACTATACATATTAGGAAAGTGACGAAAGATATATTAGGTGAATCTAAGGGAGGTATACCAACACAAAAAGAAGTTTTGTGGTGGAGTAGAGTAGTGCAAAATAAAATCAAAGCAAAGAGAGCATGTTAGTGAAGCTTTAGAGGCTTATAAGAAAGCAAAGAAGGAAGCGAAAAAGGCTATAAGTGAACCAAAAACTAAAATTTGAAAGGATTTATATAAAAAAACTCAACTCAAAAGAGGGTGAAAGAGATATTTTTATGATAGCTAGGGCTAGAGATAAGAAAACTAAAGATCTTAATTATGTTAGTGGAAAATGATGATATAAGAAATAGATGAAAAAACTATTTTTATAAGCTCTTTAATGAAAATAAAGATGTTAGTATTAGCTTAGGAGAGTTAGCCAAATCAAAAAAGTATATAAACCACAATTTCTACCGACATATTCAAAAGAATGAAGTCAAAGAGGTTCTTAAACATATGAAGAGTGGTAAATCGGTAGAACCAAACAATATTCCTCTAAAAGTTTGGAAAATACTAGGAGAAATAAGAATCACTTGACTCACAAGACTATTTAATGAAATATGGAGAAATCAAAAGATACCCGAGGAATGGAGAGCCAATACACTTATACCCATATATGAAAATAAGAGAGACATTCATAATTGTGTGAATTATTGAGGTATCAAGTTAATGAGTCATACTATGAAATTGTGGAAAAGAATTATCGAACGTAGGTTAAGACAAGTATCAAATACAACAGAGAACTAATTTGGATTTATGCCAGGCAAATCTATTGTTGAAGCGATTCACCTTTTGAGACGTCTTAGAAACATTTTAGATAAAAAAAGAAAGACCTTCACATGATATTTATTGATTAACACCATGAGGATCTGAGTAAGCTTGTATTGTCCCTTTTCTTTGGGTTTTCGCTGACTAGTTACTGTTTATCTTGTTGCCTTCATTGGTCTTGGTAAGAACCTTCTCATATTCTTTCTTTTCCTTCGGTTTCTCACTGACTGGGACCTCATTAACAAGCACTTTTCCTTAATCAAACCATAGTTCTTCAACCAGTCATTTCTGATATTTCTACTTTCGTATCATATTTATCTGTGCACGACAGCTTTGCAAACTCTCTTAAGCGACTTACACGAATAGAATTTTTACTGCTGCCAATCTTGTTCCTTCATTCCTATTCATTTTCTCCTTGTCCACACAAATTCTTCTACCGATGTGGTTTGCATTAATGTCCGTATCAATAAGCCCTTCTTTGTTCGACTGATAGTGTCTTCCATCTTTAACGTAAATAACTTATCGGTATGTCCAATATGCACATAATGATTGCAAAATGCCCCATTCTTTTCATACCAAAATTGAACACTCATATGGGCTTGATTCAGACCTACATTCTTCAATTTCGACTTCATTTGTTTAGGAAGAGACTTAAATGGACATGTCCGTAAAGAGGTATTAGGATATCAAGGTATTCATGGAAACTTTGGTTTTGGAGATATAAATGAGGAAGGTAGGGAGATTTTAAATTTTGCTATGACATTTGATATCTTTATAATCAATACAATCTTCAAAAAACGAGATGAACATTTAATTACTTATAAGAGTGGTTTATTACAAACACAAATTGATTACTTTATTTTTAGAAAAAAAGATAGAACGTGTTGTAAAGATTGCAAGGTAATTCCAGGAGAAAGTTTAACCACCCAACATCGACTTTTAGTTATCGATTTAAAAATAAAAAAATGGACAAAGAAGAAAAAAAGAGTGTATCGAGCTATTCGGACTAAATGGTAGAACCTCAAAAGTGAAAAATCAAATGCGAGAAAGAAGATATATTTAAACAAAAAGTCCTTTAAGGAAATGCTTGGAATTATGTTGGTATACCTTGTGATATGTAAAACAATATGGCTATACATATTAGGAAAGTGGCGAAACATATGTTAGGTGAATCTAAGGGAAGTGTACCAGCACAAAAAGAAGTTTGGTGGTCGAGTAGAATAGTGCAAAATAAAATCAAAGACAAAGAAGGAAGCGAAAAAGACTGTCAGTGAACCAAAAACTAAAATTTGAAAGGATTTATATAAAAAAACTCAACTCAAAAGAGGGTGAAAGAAATATTTTTAGGATAGCTAAGGCTAGAGATAAGAACACTAAAGATCTTAATTATGTTAGATGCATCAAGGACAAGGATGAAAAAATTCTAGTGGCAAATAATGATAGAAGAAATAGATAGAAAAACTATTTTATAAGCTTTTCAATGAAAATAAAGATGTTAGTATTAGCTTAGGAGAGTTAGCCAAATCATAAAAGTATATAAACCACAATTTCTACCGACGTATTCAAAAGAATGAAGTCAAAGATGCTCTTAAACATATGAAGGATGGTAAATCGGTAGGACCAGATAATATTTCTCTAAAAGTTTGGAAAATATTAGGAAAAATAGGAATCACTTGACTCACAAGACTATTTAATGAAATATGGAGAAACCAAAAGATGCCCGAGGAATGGAGAAAGAGTACACTTATACCCACATATGAAAATAAGAGAGACATTCATAATTATGTGAATTATCAAGGTATCAAGTTAATGAGTCATACTATGAAATTGTGAGAAAGAATTATCGAACGTAGGTTAAGACAAGTATCAAGTACAACAAAGAACCAATTTGGATTTATACCAGGCAAATCTATTATTGAAGCGATTCACCTTTTGAGACGTCTTATAAAACATTTTAGATAAAAAAAAAGACCTTCACATTATATTTATTGATTTAGAAAAAGCTTACGATAGGATACCGAGGGAGGTTCTTTGGAGAACCTTGGAAAAAAGAGATATCCCATTGATATACATTGACCTTATAAGAGACATGTACGATGGTGCAAAAACATGTGTGAGAACTAAAGAAGGAATGACAGACTTCTTTGAAGTTAATATTGGGTTACATCAAGGATCAACTTTAAATCCATACTTATTTATAATGGTGATTGATGAGTTAACAAAAGATATTCAAGATGAAGTGCCTTGGTGTATGTTATTTGCAGATGACATTGTGTTAGTGGAAGTCTACGAAAAAAATTAATAAAAAATTGGAACTATAGAGAGAAGCATTAGAAAGCAAAGGCATCTGACTTAGTAGAACAAAGACAGAATATATGGAATGTAGGTTTGATCATTTGATTACTTCAAAGCACATAGAAATTAAAATTGGCACCCATTGCACCCCCCAAAAGAAAAGTTTTAAATACCTAGAGTCAATTTTTCAAAGTGAGGAAGAATTGATGGAGATGTTACGCATAGAATTAATGTTGGTTGATTAAAATGGAAAGGAGCATCAAATATTCTTTGTGATAAGAAGATACCATTAAAGTTAAAAGGTAAATATTATAAAACAACAATTAAACGTGCCATATTTTATGATTCTGAGTGTTGGACAGTTAACCATCAACATGTACAAAAGATGTCTGTGACAAAAATGAAGATGTTAAGATGGATGAGTGGTCATATAAAAAAAGACTGTATACATAATGAGGTTATTAGAAACAAATTAGAAGTAGCACCAATAGAGGATAAAATGAGAGAATATCGTTTAAGATGATTTGGACATATAGCAAGAAGATCAAAAGAACTTCTAAGAAAGTATGAAAAACTAAATTTGAAAAGTAATAAAAGAGGTAGAAGACGACCACAAAAGTGTTGAAAAGAAACAATAAAGAATGATCTTTGCTTATTGTGAGTTAAATGCTAACATGGCACATGATAGAGGTATGTGGAAACAAAGAATCTATGTAGCCAACCCCATGTAGTATGGGAAAAGGCTTAGTTGTTGTTGCTTGATTTCATAGCATCCTGTTTAACCCTATGCTTGATGATCCAAGATTTTTCTCCCCTCGCAGAGAAAATCCCTACCTCTTCTACTTATCCCATCCTCTTACCCGGTTTTAGATTACAAAAATTATGCTTATTTGAGAAAAGAAGCAAGTCTGTCCTAACGCAGCCAGTCATTGAGTCAAACCAGTGACTCGTGACATTACCCGGTGGCTGAACAACCAAAAGTTCCCGGGGTCACCAGCCACGGATCTAGTAGGTACCAGAATTGCACCCGATCGTTCAAGGGGACTACGGTTTGTATGTAAACGGTCCATGTCGGAGATTCCAAACCAAACAAAATGCGTACCACATGGAACAGAGGAAGTGCTATTTGTTCCACTCAGAATGACGGTAACACGAGATTGCATATGTATGCGTACCACAAGGCATTGCCAGGAATACAAGTCAAACCTCTCTCTCTCTCTCTCTCTCTCTCTCTCTCTCTCTCTCTCTCTCTGTGTGTGTGTGTGTGTGTGCGCGCGCGCGTGCGCACCATGGCAAGCTCAAAATCTCGAAGAGAGACTGAAGGCAGAGGAAGCAGCTCAGATGCTAGAAGCTCATCCCAGCTCTTGATGGTGGTTGTTGAATAATGGCGACCTATATGACCGATTTGTTTTCCGTCTGTTGGAAGAGAATATGCATCCCCACATACAGTTCCATGTAAACTGAAATGAAAAGCTACCAATTTAAAAGGTATTCACTAAGGTGTGCAGTGAATAAAGTGATACCAGTGAGATTTAAGGCAGACGCACCAATTTCATGATCTTTGGCTGATGATACATTTCATTTACCACAAACAAGCCCAAACGAGAAACCCATAAAAGTATTCCCAAACCAGGTTATAACCAACAAACTTGCAAATTTTCAGATCAAGCTGCAAACCCAAGTTTATGCATACCAATATCAGAGATCAGATAAAGGAAATTACCGGACCTGAGATATACTTATAAGAATCTCAATCAGTCTCTGTAATCCAGCAAAAGGTGTAGCTTTAGGAAGTACTCGTGGGAATATACAGATGCACTCTGCTGCTTCAAGCAGAAATTGACGATGAAAACGGTGAGCAGAAGAGGAATCAAGTACAACATAAAATTATGTAGAATTGAAGCACGGATAAGCCGAAATTTAGGGTACCTCTTGGAATGTTACAGAGTTTCTGGTTTTGCAATCTTTGTGTTCCGGAGTTTGACTGAGATACTGGACTGAAGAACACATCCAATTTGAAAAGGCAGCACCAGCAATCTCTCTAGTAGATTTGTCATGATTCTGAAATGAATTTAAACGCCCAAGTGATCACAGATGCAGTTGAGGTGAACGAGAGAATGATTGCAAAGTTTTTAAGGGCAAGATCTACCAATGTCTTCTTGTAGATAGGGTATGACATGAAGTTGGTTTGTTTTGTAACTTTCTTAGTGGGTACATTGTCCCCTTACCTTAATTTCCTTGTTTCCACTTTTTAAAGCTGATGCCACTCCCCGCAATCTCCAGCTTTTTAGTTCAAAGAACGGTTAGTTAAGGATTTAGACATGAAAACCAAGATATGACCCATCGCCACAATTTGAGTAGTGAAGGGAACCACTAGGACAGACATGACAACTGACAGATATCACTAAGTAAGAACTCTTACAACTCACCTTCAGTAACTCTCAACTTGCATAGCTGCAGTGATGTCATAACCTAGCCAGACTGAAAGAAATCTTCCACAAACCTTGTTACAAGATGTTAACCAATGCTATCAAAGGCCCTTAAAACAGCAGGGAAAGTGTCTCCACCTTTTACAACCTGTTATTCAGATCAGCAGAATAACCGGCTTCCATCAATGGCCCATAAAGACTTTACAAGAGTGAGAACATCTCATTCATTTTTTTGGTGCGTCCTGTCAGACATTGAAAAAGCGTGTGGTTTGTCCTTCAGCACAATCCATGAGCACCCGGGGTTCTTTCTCACCTGTTTGGTCTGCATCAATTGCCTCACATCTGCTGCAGTTTCCCATTTGCTCAAAGCAGACCACATATTAGATGATAGAACATAATATCCATCATCGCGTGTTTCAAGTTCGAAGAGTCTTTCAATCGTTCTTTGTCCTACATGAACATTATTATGATTTCTGCAAGCAGACAGCAATGACTTCCAAATCACACCAATTTTATCGATGCCATTCTGTTCTGCTTCTTCTAGATGACCAACCCGTCCCAGAAGATCAACCATGCACGTGAAGTGCTCTATGCTTGGAAGTATACCATGATCCACTTGCATTTGCTTAAAAAAATAACAACCTTCTGCTAACAACCCTGCATGGCTACATGCAGACAAAACCCCCAGGAAGCTAATTCCATTTGGTCTAACACCTTCCTCCAACATTCTCTCGAAAAAGTGTACAGCTTCTCTCGCTAAACCATGAAACGCACAACCAATTACGATTGATGTCCATGAGACAACACTATGATCCTTAATGCTACTGAACAAAAGCAGTGCATCATGTATACTACCACATTTAGCATACATATCAACCATGGAACTAGCTATAAATGAATCAGAGTTGTTACCAGATTTCATTACTTGGGCATGGATCTGCTTACTGTGCTCCAGAATGCCACTCTCAGCACATGCCCTGGCTATAGCTGCGTAAGTAAATTCATCTACAGGAACACTTTCACTTCGCAATTGGCGGAACAGCTTGATAGCATTGTCACTTCTTCCATCCCGAGCATACCCAGAAATCAATGAGCTCCATGAAACTGCACCATGATTCATTTTAATTATTAGTAATGCAATATCCAGTTCCCCACATTTGCAATACATATCTATTAAAGAACTTCCTAAGCGCGTATCATAACCAAACCCAAATATTCTCACCAATTGGCTATGAATCTGCTTCCCCAGATCAAGAAGCATCAACTTCGCAGCCAACACCAGCGCCAAGCAGAATGTGAATTCACAGAAAGTCAAACCCACCCTTGCCATATCGTAAAGAACCCACCGTGCATTTTTGTCATCCCCACAATGCATATACCCCGAGATAATGGTATTCCACAAGATGATATCATGAAATGGCATTCTATGAAAGAGCTCCAGTGCTCCCTCCATATCACCGTTCGACACATAGGCACCAATCATTCCATTCCAAGAGGCAATATCTTGTTGAGGCATTCCCACGAACACCTTCCTTGCTTCATCGAAGCAACCATGATTCGCATACATTGCCAAGATTGAATTTGATAAAACCGTATCAATAACACATCCCGAGACAATAACAGATGCGTGCACGCACCTTCCAGTGACTGTATCCCGAAGCCTTCCACAAGCCTTCACGCTCGCGAACGTGAAGGAGTTGGGAAGGATGCCACTCGGCAACATCTGGCGGAAAAAGCTCAAAGAAATGCAGCAGCTGAAATGATCTCCTTGTCGCGCGTATGCGGCGATGAGCGACGTCCATGTGAGGACGTCTCGCTGGGGAATTTCGTCGAACACTGTGCGCGCAGATTCCAAATGGCCACATCTAACGTAGAGGTTCACGAGGGCGTTTCCCACGCAAAGGAATCGGTCATAGGCTAGCTTCACCGCACAAGAATGTGCTGTTTCACCTTTTCGTAGGCCAACCTCTCTCTGAAACGCCTTCAGCAAGCGCACCAAAACGACTTCACCGTTCAATTGCTGCATTTAGAAGACTCCGTGTTCACGGTTTGCGAGGAAAGTCCATGTGACCCGGAAATTCGTGGCAGAGTTTTCCCACGAAATCCCGCCCATTTTCATCCGCCGGAAACAGTTCTCCGTGGAAATTCGAGTTACATGAGACGATTTCGTACAAGTAATTGGTCTTATGTACACTGAAATGGAACGGGATCTCGACACCGGATTCAAAAGTATGTGCAGGCTTCGGATTCGGGCATATAATATCTATTAGATATATCTAACTATATCGAGCTCGAATCAAAATTGGAGATACTTTCAGTCTTCAAGACACCAAATGTGACTAATCAGATTACAGTATCAAATTGGTCGCTTAAGAATTTTATTACTTATTGCTTCGACTCCCAAACTCCAACACCTACTAGGGCATAGCGCATTACCGTTTAAGGGGCTACGCTCTCCAATGGCAGGGCGGGAGTTCGATGTCACTTTGCCATGAAAATGAGTCCGTGGACTGTCAGGACTGTTCGGATTTGGAATGTCACGAGCTAGGATGCATCTCACAACCGACCCGTTTTGCTGGCAGCTATGCTTTTGAAAAATCGCATGCAATTAACTAAAACACAGTCCCAACAGATGTAGTTTTCCCTTTCTCATTGGGCCCGCAATCAGCTGTACTGATTCATTTAGTAAGAGTGTTACTAAAGACACGCCCGCTTTACTAAGCGCACCTTCCTTACTTTTTGAAAATTCCCATACTATCCTTCTTTGATAGGGATGGTCATCTCACAGAACGGACTGGGACCGGGGATCAAAGTCCTCATACCCATCCCCATTTCAAAACCTTCCCTCATTTCCATCCGCATCCCTGCGACGGGCCAAGAAGGCCTCCATCTCCACCCTTGTGAGGACCCATCGAGAAAAAGTAGGACTCTTAAACATATATTGGAGACCAATTTTCATTTGGAATGAAAACCTAATTTATGGGAATATATGCAAATTCAAGTATATTATTACGAATGTATGTGCCCAATGATGATGAGTTCATGAATTCAAAAAGAAGTGACACTTTTTTTTATTTATCATCTCGGATAGGTTATCTTATTCTCAGAAAAGCTTAACCTTTTAGAATGAATAGAAAGAATGATCGGAGGCAAGGCGGGGACTTGCTATCCCCATCCTTATTTTTTTGTTTCTACTCCCCAAATCCGCTCCGTTCAGGGTGAGTCCTATGGGATCCCCTCTTGATGAACTCTATTCTTTTCTTTAATAATGCACCCCTTCTTCTTGCTTTTTCTCCCTCACGCATCTCCCTTTTCCTTCTATTTTGAGTTGTTATACAAGCGATCCAAGTAAAGACTACATACATGATATTCATCAAGTATTACAAGTATTTGAAAATGAACAATTAACTATAACTTAATATATAGTAGTAGAAGTCTTTCAACTTCGAATACATATTCACATGCTAGTTAGTTAGTTACTCAATATATCATGCTTTTATAAGCAATTGAATCTTCACTCTTAGAGGAAGTGCATATTCTTGGGATTCATTAGAAGTGAACATGCATACTCTACTTGATCGTTAGATGTTGAGTTCATAACCCTAACTACAGCAAGCAAAGAAGCAAAATAGCTAAGAAATATACTTCACAAGATTTTAACGTGGTCAATGCCTATGACACCTATATTAATGAATTGTGATAGCCAAAATGCATTATGAAAGGTTTATTACCAAATATATAGTAGAAAAATCTAGTCATATTGGTCTAATACATAGCTATATTAAAGATCTTATAAATAATTGAGTAATGTTCATTGTTTGCATAAGATCATAATTAAATCTTATAGATCCTCCCACAAAAGGTCTAGCAAGAGATTTGATGTGAAAGGCATCGATAAGGATGGGTATGAATCTACTTTATAGAATTACCAATAGTGGAACCATTACTCACACTTGTAATATTAAGTCTTAAGTTCAATTAGCTGAAGTACATCATTAGAATGATTGCAAGTACCTATCAACTTAGCATCTTAAAATAAAAGGTATTTGGTCTTATAAAGTAAAAGAATAGGTTAAGATTTGTTTTTAATATACCTATAGCACATAAATATGTGTTCCAGGGGCACTTTTGATAAGGCCTAGATGAGTGTAAAGTGGGGCAGCGTTCTAGAGTTTTTATATTGACTCTTAAAAGTGTTCATGAGAAAGGATACTAAACACAATCTTTATAAAACCATATCATATATTGAAACTAGAATATTATAGGTAAGACATGCACACTTGTTCGATTAGAGTAGATAGATCAAAGATTGTCTATTATTTAATTAGGATAAGTAAAACCCATGTTTTATAAGTAAATATTCAAATTTTGAGATACTCTTAATAAAGATATAAGATTTATAAAGTGATAAGTTTTCCAACATACCTTAAAAATCATAGTGGATTATGAATTAATTTTCAAAATAAATGCATTCGCTTATAGGTGTGAGTATGAACGAGTGCCTTGAACGACCTTTATAATTGTGTTCTAATTTAGAACCAATGTCACTTAACTTTCATAGCCTTTACATTGTCTTTAATGGCCTTAGTGGACATTATATGGTACCAAAAGATCAAATGCTTTCTTGAACATTTACTTATAGGTGTTAACATTTATCATGCCTCAAAGAATTGTACTTTTTCTAATCTTGGTTAAAGGATACCAACCTTTTAAGAAACCTAATTTGTCGATATTCTGAAGAAAGAACTGTGTCAATTGTCATTTGCCAATTGTTGTTTATTGATTGTCGATACCTTCAGAAATAGAATCTCTCAAGAAAAAAAGTCATCTCCATCAAAAGTTTGCGCCAACAATTCACTCAAATAGAATGAAAGATTATGGAGATGAATAGAACCCAAACACTTGATAAGAAGAATTGTACTCTCCATTTTGGATTTATTTTATTCAAATGTTTAAATACTAGTTTATGTGTTCCGAATATGTAATAGAAAAAGGAAAGAATGATCCACATGTAGTCCATGTCGAGAAAATGAATAAACAAATTGCTAACACAAAAGTTATGTAAAGGATTTTTCAGGATGGATACAGGCACACCCCTTTTATTATTCACACTCTTTTTTCCTAAATTTTCCAAAATACCCCTAGTCATGTCCGTTAATTATCAAAACATGGGAGACACACCTTGGATGCGTCTCACTATTGTTGAGAGACATGGCCTAGGCACGTCTCAATTGTTTCAGTAAGATATCAGAAAAAAAAAATTTGCTATAAGGTACAAGTAGGAGGTCATAATGTCAACACTTTACTAGGAGATACAATGTCATATCTAACGGAGGACGTCTTCATAGACAATAACAAGGAGGAGAAGAAGTTGGCCCATCATGTTTTGAGGATGATACATACCCCTTAGATACTGAGATTGATATTGCAAAAAGTGAGGATGAAGGATCCCTTGATATGTCGGGATTACTCTCTAGCTTTGAAAGTCACGTTACTTTTTAAGAACAAGCAATTTCTAACTTTGGGAAAATTTTATATTCGATATCAATACTCACTATTCTAACTTACTATGTAAATTTGTATATAATATAAAAAATAATAACAAACCATACACATTATATTGTTGGTAGAGCCTAACCAGTGAAGAGGACAAATGTGAGACCTGATAATTGAGTTGAGATTGAAGATAGGAGGGGTGATTGGGCTGACAATTTTGTTATATAAAGTGCACAAACAACTTTTAAATGCTATGGGATGAGATGACTATCACATTCAAGATGTTCATGAGATACTTGGTCTTCCAATAGAGGAGCAACTTATTGCCTTAACACAAGAGATGATAACTACATGCACATTTTGAGTGATATGTTGGGGATAAGTATCAATGAAGTAGTACTAGAGATTAAGTTTGGGGCCATTAAGTTTGAAGTGTTCTGAACTAATTTTTTAAGAACGAGAATTAGTAACAAAAATAAGGCTTTATTATATTTGTTGTATGAACTAGGTTGTACATTATACCAAGATAAGTCTAGAGATAGAGTGTCAATAATGATTGTGAATCTATTGACATATGATGTTTGGATGGTTGACAATTATACGTAGAGTGCAACAACATTAGCCTATTTGTACAAGCAATTAGGGAAGACATCCAGGATAGTAGCATAAAAACTTAGTGGACATATTTCTTTGTTCTAGGTAAGTATTTGTACTATTGTTGATTGCTATATGTATCTTCTATGTAATTATTTTTTAGAATTTAATAAGTTATATATTTTAATTGTATGCATGGATTTATGAATACTTCCAAGTGTTTAGAGTTAACATGCGACTAGAGTGGTAGGATGAGAGACCACAAGTAAGCCGATAGATGGGAAATGTGTATCACAGACAATCTCGTATTGATAGGCTTACTAAATATTGTTAGCAATTGGATTTGATGACGACATAACAAGTATTTTGCGAATTTTCAATTATGTTCTTAATCTTTTAATTGAATACAACCTTTATGTTATATTTTATTTTGTGTAATGCAGATTGATTGACAACTATATAGTTCTGCAAAATACTTGGATTGTAATGCATATAAGTTATTTAGATACTATGGATGCATTCAGTGTGTAGATGTTATGAAATCTTATATGTCAAATTGTGTAATTTGCGAGTTTAGTCATCGTCAAGGCATCTCAATTGCACTGATAAAGCCCTCCATTGCAAAGAGACCTGCAAAATCCATATGTATAAGGTATAATATGAGCCACATGACAGTACTTAAGAGGCACAATGCTCATATTATTTTGATTTTGAGCATTTTGATGTCTCAACACAGTACCCTCATGAGTGTGACGAGTTATATATAAAGTGGTACATTTAGAGAAAACATCGATTTATTTTGAGATATTTTAGCAGTCAATTGTATCATACTTTAGTTAGGCAATATGATACATAATTTTTCATTCAGGTAAACAAATTATTGTCTATATATTAATAGACATTTACAACCTTGTTTTACTTTTATTATAATACTAATTTTCTATGTTAATTTCTTATACTAACACCTTTCTACGATACGTAACACACTTTCGGCACTAGTACATTTAAAGTGTATGCCATGGCCACTATCGGTTGATCTTGTATTATTGGGCCTATCAGAAACATATGAGTAATGTTACAAAAGAGCACACAGGTTGATGATGTATGAGAATGATGGAGAGAATGCGTGACATTTTGAGATGGGGTTGTATGTGGGATGTTCTTTTGTAATATTGAGTACATGTATATTTAATTGACAATTGTAATGAAAGAAATTTGATTTTTTTATTACTTTATTCTCAAAATACACTATTATAAAAAAATAGTGCTCCCATTTAAATTTAAAATCAATTACAGATACAAATGTCAAATAACACGTAATTATCGCCCTCTATATCGTGTACAACATTGTCTCCTCATCCTCTCATTTATATATACAACTCTATACGTTCATGAAACAAAGTTTGTCAATTTTCAATACTTTCACATCGACAACACTGCTACGTTGAAAAGATAGAAGACATCAAAGAATCATTAGTCATGTGCATATACAAAAAAGTATTAGCAAAATAAAGTATTAATCGCTACTTAGATAAATAAAATGTCTAAATAACATAATGAAATATTTAGATATTATAATTACCGTTTAGAAAATGTCGTGTAACATGATGATAACACATAATTCACAATTGAATATTGAGTGTTCCACACAAGCGACATAAATGTTAACCTCTCATAGAGAAGAGTATCAATGCTACCTTTCATAGAGTACCGATGATCAAACCCATGTATGGTATGAACAACCAATAATTACTAAAACATGGTTCATCTCTTATATATACAATACAACATCAGCACCATCATTCTCTATAAAAACTCGTACATATATGTCATACCTACATGTCACTTCATTCAACCACTCTCTAAGTTTTATGCCACCACTCTATCAACGAATGTAGTTGTTTCCAAATTGTATCAAATCTCTCAATTGAGCTACCGATGAATCCTTTCAACCTTGCATGTGTACTTTCCATCCTAGCAATCATAAATATACAATCATTATATATTTAAAGAAGCATATATATATATATATATATATGCATTGAAAACCAATTTTACATACCTATTAATTGTATGAATACTATAATGAATCACTCAATCTACCATATCGAGATAATTCCCTCCTTACACGAGTCCAACCATTAACTCTAAGAGAGTAGAGCGAAATTTTTGTTCCAATTTAATTCCATTACCTCTACTGTCGCCTTGTAACTGCTTTCATCTAATGAGTGAACGACCTTCCTCTAACTTACACCAAATGCAATCATCGTCTCTTTATTCTTCATCAATTTGACAATAAATGATTCAATATTTTTTGCTACATGTTATTTATATAAAAAGTGTCTCATACAAAAAAATTATTTGAATATCATTCATCAAAGTTAGATCACAATCACTGCAAATGATATGAAGAATATTGTTTTGAGTATATAACTCACACACCTAAACATAATTTTCTTTCTTTTTCTTCTTATAAAGTTCTTAAAGGTTGATGTGAACATGACAACCTCAAGAGAATATTTTATAATTGCAAAATAAAATATATATATAACCATTAGACATTATATAAAATAAACATTAGAAAATAAAAATAAAACACTTACATGTGTTTTATATATGCTATCAACTTCCAATACGAAATGAAAATACAAGTAGGTTGATAATGTCCATATCAGAGATTTTACGATGTTATTATGATAATAATTAGTGTTTAGATCGTGTAGTAGTTGTTGTAGAACATTTTGAAAACCATTATCTTCCTTCCTGGTTTTTATTCATGCATTATAAATATGTTTTGTCGTACTCACATTTTCCTCGTCAACCCACTTCAAATGCGTTAAAATATGCTTTGGTTTGTAATAACTTTTTGTAAGGTCCTTTGTTACAAAATACACATACCTACTTAATCTCCTTGCAAAAGCATGCTCTTAAAGATATAAACCTAGAGGGTCTCATTCACTTAATTAAACTTCTAATAACCATCAACTATACCTTCTCATCTCAATAAAAATAAATTGTTAAACTTCTTAGTGTCCGTCCACCTAGTACCTTCAATATCAATAATTTTACTCCGACTCAAATAAGTGACCTTTTGCTTTTCTTGCTATTCTACACGACAAGTATACAACAACCTCAAAGCATAGTGTAACATTTGGACCCTCACCATGCATGGGAAGCACATAATCCTAACAGGAGCATCAAATTCACGTCTGTAACGCGCGGGAACTCCCAAAATCAATCTGCAGTCCAGCTGTAGCATGCGCTGCTCATATCTCTGCATTCGAAAAAAAAGCTATATAGCTACGAGATACGTCAGGGCAGATGAATGCTGACTTTTCAGGTTTTATCAACAACCCTTATGGTTATTCAGTCATTCTGCATTTCTACAATGTCCTACTGGCAAGAAACATTGTTTCTGTCTTGAACAAGATCGACCTCCATTACTGCTACACCCAGTCTCTCCCTTCACTCTTCTATAAAAAAGCACATAAGCAGCAGCTGACTTCACCTCTTCCTCGGTTATTGGTGAAATATGATTATCATCAAAGTTATACCACCTGTTTTCCTCTAAAAGCTTCATAATGAGAAGCAAAATGAAAAAGCATATGCATTAGTACAGTATTATTTCCATAAACCAAGATATGAGGATGCCAAGAAACGAGTCAGAACAATCACCTTAATATGTGCAGTATAATGACCACTTCCCATGTTGCCGTAGTGATTACTCAAGGCATAGAGCTCATAAAGTTGGCGACGGCCACAATTCTTGTTAGCTACATAGTTTGTCAAATCAAGATCATGAATTGGGAAGTTTACAAAATTTTCCAGTTTATGTTTCATTGATCTGCTATAGGAGAATCTCTTCAAATGAATCACCAAGACTTCAGGAAGCCTCCACAGATCCAGTTTTTTGCTGGCTTGCCTCCTCTCCTTGCACTGTGGACAGAACCTTTCACAAGAAAAAGAAACTGATGAACCAACAGTATGGCTGACACTTAGCAGGCAGCAGGCATTGATCCCACATAGAAAAGCCAAGTATCTTAATAAATGACAAATAATTGCAAAAACAATGATGAGCTAAATCGATGATACTCGTGAAGTGCTCCCTTCGTATAAGAAATTAGGGCACATTTGCATGCCCAAAACGAGCAATTAAGGTTTTGTATGCAAGACATGATCTCCATTTAAATGTTTTCCGTGCATGAAAATAGGGTAAACAAATCAAAGATAACAACTGCGAGTGGCTATGACAATGATGGAAAGCAGGTTTCTGTTCTTTGACCACTTTTAAAGGTTTCTGGGAGAGAATCTGTGAAATTCAAACCAGATATACTATGCACTATAAGAACAGTGAGAAATTCGTAAGGGTGATGCCACTTGCTGTTGGTGATGCTTGATGTAGAAAGTGAAGGAAAGAAAAGAATGAAGAAATAAGAAAGCCGAAGGAAGAAAAGCAAAGGAGTCAAAAAGCGTACTCTGCCCTTTCAGTATATAAAAAAGGACAATTAAAAATATGGACAAAATGAACTTCATTCAACAAACCTTGGAATTGTAGGCCAACGTAAGGAATGTAAAGTCAGTGAGAGCCAATTTCCCAGAGATAGCACAACACATCAAAACGAAGCTCTATGTATAATGCAGACACACACACGCACACACACAGAGAGACACTAACCACATATCTTCAGGTACCAAAGGCTCTTCCCGCAGAAAGGCTTCCAAACATGTATACAGTGAGAGTGACTCTGTTCGTGGTTCTGTACGTGATTTCTTATTTATAGTCCCATATTTGAACACTTCTGGTAGGTTTTCAAGATAAAGTATGTCATACTTCTCCAAATCTTTTTCTGACCAATCAATAAAGACTAAAACAGATGATGACGAAGTTGGCAGCCGAACGAATTTATCTTCTCCAACAGTCAAATCAACACAGACATTGTTCTCATCAACCAACTGAAGTGGCAGTTTGGGAGAGGAATCCATTTTCAGACTTCGATCCATTTCTGATGAAGAAGCATCTGTAACACCATGACCTTGTGACACATGGTCTGCTGGAACATTTATTTTGGCTGGTTCCACAGGTAATAAATCAGTCCTTCGCATAGGAGCAAGCGTTAGTTGGACAATCCTTTGAATATCTCTTCTTGTGTTAACATCTTGTATGATAGGTGCAACAAGAGGTGTACCATAAGGCGTCCAAACCATCTTGCTTTGTGCATTATTAGGCTCCCTGAGATTTATTTCCAAAAAAAATGACAAAGCACGCAATAGTACCAATTAAGAAACAGATGTTAAACTCTAATGTAAACACGATACTATCATATTGCAAGTATGGTCCAACAATTCAACAATAAATGCACGGTTGCATTTAGGCATAAATATCATAAGATCTATTTGTCTGGAACAAATCAGTGCCGTATGAATAGTCAACCTTCAATATAACCAACAGAATGAGCACAAGATTAGGATGGCAATCCCCAGTTCTGCCTGGCTTAGTTTCATGCACAGGACATATGGTTGTTTACAAATTAGATGTATAAAATACGGACTTTTGTTATTTCTCCAATGCAGAAGGCCAAAAAGAAAAGAAAAGAAAAGAAAAATAGTGTAGCATAAAATCTAATACATGAGGATACTTGTACATGGGGAACTATGTGTTTCTGAACCGTGACATCCATATCATGGCACACACCCGTCTTCATATGAAATTTTGTCACCATATAGTTAGACCCAACTACAGGATGTGTTTTGCATAGTATATTTATAGACAAATCTCACATCCAATGCACTCTGGTAAGAAAACATAGCCTAGAGTGCTATTTAATATAACCATACAGGTATAGCCTAGAGTGCTATTTAATATAACCATACAGGTACGATCTTCACAATAAATAACCAAGGAATAACTATTTAGCTAAATAAAGGACGCTATAAACTTTTACAAATTAATAGCCATAGTGGAGTTGTCTTACAGAGTCCAATACATGCGTTCAAACAAGTTTGCATAGTCAGTTTAATCAAGTTGCCTACTGTTCCAAAGTAAATCCAAGTTCATGAAGTTAATTGCACAAAAACAAGATTTTGTACGAAATCCCAAGTGGCTACACTAGACATGGAACGGTCCAAGATAAACTAGATTAATGAAAACCACAATATCATTTGAGGTGCTTTTTATAGGCATAAGAATACAAAGAATTTTGTAATATAAAAAGGAAGAACACAGAATTTTCGCCTCTATTTATAGAGGTTTCTGTTACAGAAAAAAACATGAAAGGGGAACTAGCCAAACCGCTAGTTCACTAGCCATTGAAGTCCCAACAGCTAGTTCCCATAAAAGGAAATAAAAGAAACAAAAAAACAAAAAGTGTATGTACCCTACACAAACACAGGAAAGCACTCCGTTCTTGAAACTCTTTTTGAGCATAGTGACCGCCCATCTCCATTAGTCCTTTTGGAATGTAGACCTGTTTATGATATATATTATATGGCACTATCACAAAAGGCATCCATATCACTAAGAACAATCCTTATCTATGTTATCAATAGCGCGCTATAGCATTTTAGCGGGAGAAAAAACGCTATAGCGGGTGACCCTTAGCGGGCAACCCGCTAGAGCCACTATAGCGCCGCTAACAGTGCTATAGCGGTCCCCTATATCACTGTTAGCGGATAGTGTTTTTAATATATATTGGATCGGGTCGATCCAATTGGTCGACCCAATCCAAATTAAATAAAAGGTTAGTCTAACCCTCGCCGCTAAAGCAGACGAGGGTTTTTCTCTCTCTCTCTCTCTCTCTCTCTCGCCTTTCCCTCTCCCGCCTCTCTTCATCTATCACTCCCGCCTCTCGCTGCTGTTGTCTGCCACCATCCCCATGGACACCACCGCAGGTACGCTTCGTCGGCGGTTAGTGCAAGGCGAGAAAAGCTCTCACACTTCGCTTGGCAGGCGGTTAGTGGAGGATATTTCTCTCGTGAAGTGTCTGTATGTAAAGTTGCGATGGGGTTTAATCTGTGCATTTGCAGCTGCGATCATTGTCGACTCCTAGTGAAATAGCTCAGAATGAAGACATACTGGGGATCTTTCTTATGGCATGCGAGGTCACGATGGTTAGGTTGAGCGTCATTAGTCTTTCATGCATGCAGAAGTTGATTGCACATGATGCTGTTTCATGATCTGCTATGAAGGAGATACTAGTTACATTAAAAGACGTAAGTATGTTACTATGTTTTATTGTAGTTTTTGTTGTTTGTATCGGATGTTGGTCTTCTTCATGGTAGGCACCTAGATTGCAACTTACGTGCTTTTGTCCGTATGTTTTTTAACAATGTTTACACTTTCTTTTGTTGTCTTTCTGGATGTAAGAGTAGGGTTGGTGGCATCGAATAACTGATAAGGATGACTAAGCTCTGAGTAACAACTTTCACTAGTAGACCTCACTTAGCTTCATCTGTTTTCTTTTTGGTTAGAAACTGGAACTTATTCTAGTGACAAGCTCTTCCATTATTGAAGCAATGCTAAAATCTTTGCCACTTAAGTGCGGGTGCAAGTGTTGCCACGGGGATGGAGGACACAATACAACAATTTAAAAACTCTTAAGTAGAACAGCTATAGGCATAAATGCATGCATATATATATATATATATACACCATAAGCTATGTGAAATGTGAAACACGTAGAAAGAAGTTATTTTCACCACAACATGCAAAGAAAAGAAAAGGAGAGCAGTTTGGCAGTTATGCTCTAATTGCAAGTACGACCACCAAATGACACCCAAAGTGACATTGGCACTTCCTAAAGTGATTCCTTAGAGATTGCTGGAGTAAAAAGCATGCCAAATCTTAAGGTTCTCTCAAGAACTTTGAAAGATTTTATTCCTTCAATCATGTCTATACCATATGATAATCAAGATTCAGTGAACTTTAGCAACCTTTATTGTCAAACTGAAGACGTCGCATTCTCAGCTCCTCAAATTCTTGAACATATTTTGTATTCATTTGTTATCTTATTCTGTCTTTGTTGCAGCTGATCCGTTTATGCCTTACTGTGAGTACTCCTTTTTCCTTTAGGTTTATCATGTGTTTAGGTCACATAATTCTCTATTTACCTTAAGAAAAGATCAAATAATTCTTGTTTGCAAGTTCTTATCTGTACACCTTCTCTCTGGCCTTGTTCTTTATGGTTCTTCATTTCAAAAGTTTCTAGCATGCATCCATCTTGATTCTTCAGCATTCTGAAATGGCAGATGAAAATGTTCAACTCCAAACACTCCAAACTATATTAAAAAACCCATTATATATATATATATATATATAATTTTTTAATCGTAAATAAAAGTGTACCGCTAAATCCGCTATATCCCCGCTACCGCTATATCAAGGTCGACCGCTAACAACCCGCTAACCGCTATTTATAACATAGGTCCTTATCTGTGTAAGCTTAGTAGTTAGTAGTCGTTATCAACATGGCTATGTACATGACTTCTATGGAGGAAAGTGACACCTTATTTGCTTTTTGCATCTCCATGTTACTAATAATTCACCCAGAAAGACAATATTTCTGGTGCAATGTCTATCATTGACATCACCATCCAGTTAAAATTGGTGTAGGCAATGGAACTAAGTGAATATGAAGATGATAAGAGTACTCCTCAATTGTTTGTCTAATATACCTTACAATTCTGATCACGACAATCTTCCATAAATGGTTGGTGCACACTGAAACTGACTCCAGTGTGAGTACTCCTCGATTGTTTGTCTAATATACCTTACAATTCTGATCACGACAATCTTCCATAAATGGTTGGTGCACACTGAAACTGATTCCAGTGTGCACCGTGACCTATAAAGGACATGAAAATGTTAGATATTTCAGTATGTTGATCATTTATCGACAAGGCATAGGATCTTCCGGATGTTTCACATTTGTAAGTCTGCCTTCAAATTTTTAGTACCTTTGGTGTGTAAATCTTTTCGGCATTAGTTGGTCAAGCAAATTTAGTTTGAGAATTAAAAGAATGAACCTTTGTATGTGTGACCATGTTACCAGGAAAATTCTCATTACGTGGTTTAGTAAGACTAATACCTGAGGACACACGTCTCCTGCAATGTAAGGCTCCATGCAGTTCTCCTTTTCATAGAAAACAAGGAGGGGCCTGATTTGGTTTATGTCCAGATAAGGTTGCCAGTATAAGCATGCAGTGCAGCATGTAATACCAAAACAGAAGGTTACTATTTATATGGAAAGAAATGCAGTTTCTGATGGACAAATAAACCCTTGATCTAAAGCTCAATCTTCTCTTCAGCTTATCGGGAGCAACATTATGTAGGAAAGAAATTGACCACTCCCACAATGACTGAACATATGAACTTACACATCCTGCTGACGATGTATTAATTGTAGGAAGGTTGTATCCTTTGCCAACTTTGGAAGCCTGTATGCAGCAAGGTAGTCATCATCTTTTATAGTGGATAAGGAGATTAATGGGTCATCCAAGAAACGGTGAATCAAATGACTGCGTATCTGCAGAGACCATAACTTGTCAACTATGGGAGAGGCAACAAAGAAAAACCACCAACCAAACACTTAAAGATCTGATGCATTGTATCAGTAACTCCAACTACAAACCTCTGTAAGCAAAAGCTTCTCCCCTGCTTTCAAGGAGCAAGCGCTGCTAATGGCTTGAATCAGATCCCTGCATTTCCCATGCTTGGGCACAGTGACAGTACATGGTGTTGGAAGAGCAGTCCCATTGCTGCTGAAGACCATCAGGGTCATCGACCGGGTTTTGGTTGAAGGCAAGGGCAACGACAGGTACATGAAAGGATCAAAAGTGATAGAAACCTTCCCGCAGACAGGACAAACCAAAGTTGACTTATATTGACCCTGTGAAAAGGCACAGACTGATCAGGAAGAAATCAAGGATATAAGCCAGTGTAGTAATCAAATAGAAAATCTAAAAGGTTGCATCTCCAGAAACCACAAGAGAAGACAAGTTCTATCTGATGCATCTGACTCTTAACAATGACATCAAAGACAATGCTTCAAAAAGTTTCATCTGTCAAATTCTATTGGGACATGTGATTGAGAGAGAAGTATACGTAGTTCCAGGTGCTACACAACGTTTCCAAAGAACAGTGAGTAACAATTCTCACTTCCAATGGATTCATTGGCAAATTTACAGGAAAATGAGAAAATGTAAATATGGCAACATTTCCGAATGCTTAGTCGTACCCTAGTGACAGTATTCCAAATTAAAAGTTGACAATATACTTTTAAAAGATATAGTGAGTACATCAGAGGAATGTCTACTTCACAATGATATTTCTCACTCGCTACAAAAAAACAGTTTGTGCACATCATTTAGTCACTCTTGTTGTCAAAACATGGTATCAGAAGACATCCTCAGCCCATGAAGGAAGCCTTTTCCTTTTACCTACGTAAAACCAAAAAAAATAGACAGATTTATGGCCCATAGTTCATGTTGAATTGAATCATTCCTAAGTTGAAATCCGAAGATTTGGTGATCAAAGAAAAGCAGAACTAATTTGAGCACAAGAAATAATGTTAGAAGCATATGCATGAGCCTAAAATTTTTGGACCTTGGAGCTTGCAGAACAATTAGCATACCCCTAATAGGAGATGCAATTAGAAAAGGTTCCTTCTGCCTAAAAGGTTTAGCTTGGAGGCCATAACATAGCAAAGAAATGAAATAGGCACCACCAGAGGATAAGCATGTCATTAAACATCTTCAGCCACAGCATCTGATTTTGATGCAGGAAGAGGGGCAATCTGGCTACAACAATATATATATATATATATATATATATATATATATATATATATATATGTATGTATATATATGTATGTATGTATATATGTATGTATGTATATATGTATGTATGTATGTATATATGTATGTATGTATGTATATATGTATGTATGTATGTATATATGTATGTATGTATGTATATATATATGTATGTATATATATATATATGTATGTATATATATATGTATGTATATATATATATATATATATATATGTATGTATATATATATATATATATATGTATGTATATATATATATATATGTATGTATATATATATATATATATATGTATGTATGTATGCATATCTATCTATCTATCTATATATATATGTATGTATGTATATATATATGTATGTATATATATATGTATGTATGTATATATGTATGTATGTATGTATATATGTATATATATATATATATATATATATATATATATATGTATGTATGTATGCATATCTATCTATCTATCTATATATAATATGAATGCCCTTCCCAGATAATGCTATATTAAGCCCTCACAGATGAAGTTGAAGACAAGAGGCCAGGATCATTCTTTACTCACTTGGCATACATCAACAATCAATGAATCATTCCGAGCCATATGATTTTTCCAACACTCATATGCAACTTCCTCATCTGGCTCGGTTTAAATCTTCATGAAGTCCGTCTAATAAAAATGCCAAAAGCTCCTGAAGCAGAACTTGAGTCAGCCACAACACTTGTTCAAGAAAGTGTGTGTATGCAAAAATATCATAAGAACATGGAACCATACCTGTGAATCATGTTGATTGTAACCACTGAATTGTGGTGCAAAGCGAGCTAGTTTAGTTTTAAAAGGTCGAGGTGAGACAGATGCCCGTCCAGGAGCCCACAATTTTCTGAGTAACTCACCAAATGCCATGGCAAGTTCACCCTAAATAGCAGTGAAGCAAGATCACAGGAGTGAACACAGTAACGTCCAGAAAAAATGTGAAATCTAAACTATAAGATGCAAATGAAATCATGAAAGTAGGCAAACCAAAATGAACAATCAAGCAGAAGCCACAGATTAACCAAATGAAGAAAAGATACCCTTACTAAATGACAGAAGGCACAAGTATCTTTCCACAGCACCCTTCATTTGCACGATCATGATGGAAAAGAAGATATCGACAAGGATTTGATCAAGCACATTATTATTGAGAACAGGGAACATTTATGCACATATTAAGGACACAAGGCACAAGTATCTTTTGACAGCACCATCACTTGCAGGATCATGAAGGAAAAGAAGATATCAACACGGATTTGATGAAGAACATTATTGTTCAGAACAGGGAATATGTCTGCACAATATTGAACATGGTCAGCCTCAACAGCCATCCGTCATACAGGACATGCAATTTAACCTGAACTCTATGAGTCAGAGTGTAGATAATCTTATAAATGTGTTCTTGATTTACGCAACTTCACTTCCAAATTTTCAAACCGATAGAACCAGAAACATGACATGAAAATCTGTGAATAATGCAGCAAGTAATATTTATAAACACAAGTGTTTCAGCACAGGAATTTAATTACACTGCATACAAAAGAAAAATGTTTTCAGGAAGGGGAACCTAAAAAGTACACTATTATTGAATTATCAGCTTACAAATGCAATCCATGCATCAATTAGGGGTACATTACCATCAGGCACTGTGATGTTATCCTTTTAAGCTCTTAGAACAGTAATACCATTTTCAATCATCATGAAGTCAGAGAATCAGTTAATGTATTAATGACTAGTATGAAGCAGATATATCATGATTCACGATCTACTTAAAATGCACTTTTTCCTAGCAGATATGTTCTATGCTGAACATATGTGGACCACATCTCATTCACGAAGTAACATCTACTTTACAGACAGAATACCAAAGTTACTTGCCTTTGCTAGACAAATTTGGTTTCTTCCAATTCGATGCTACTGAATATATTAAGGCTACTTAACTCATCTTACATCAAGTAACAAAATAACTGCCGACTCTTCCCTCAAAGTGACTACCAGCCACATTTTCATAGTACAAAGGATAAGTCTGTCATCTCGCCAAGATGGTGCATCTAAGAAACATGATCAAAGAACAGTGACAGCGTGCTGTCACAAGCACTTTGAAAGCTATAAGATCTATAGAATATACATGTTTTATAATGTTTCTGAAAACGGAAAACGATAGGTAGGGATCTCTTAGTGGATCTTAACTTTGCCAAACAGATGTTTGGCAGAACACTACATATTTCTTCAGCACATCGATTGCATCTTATCCCAACCCCAAGCTAGGAAGAAGTCAGATGGCTTTCCCTAGCTGCAGATAAATTTTCGGTCAGCACATTAAAAGCATAAACTTTAAAAGGCAAATGCCACAGAAAGAACAAAGCACAAAGCTCATCTGGCATTGATACAGAGGACGGTGTTTGGGTGTGCCAATCCCACCTAGTGAATGTCACTTTGTTCACTTGCACTCCTGATATTCTTAGCTCCCTTATTACTGAGTGAAACCACTATAGACCATAGGCACCTCGTTTCAACTATGCATACACGGAGAAAGAAGGCAGGCTTTACATTTTTGAGTCAAACAATTTAGACAACAATAAGAAAATATGAATCTGATCATAAGCAACAAAGACCAAAAGAAATGTCACTATCAGAAAAGTTCCTGGCACATAATTGTATTCAAGATATACAATGTACAGAACTATGACAGTTACCCTCAAATAGCTTATCAAGACAGTGAATGGTCTATCAGCTAGTAGATTGTGACTTCCAGAAAAAATTGATTCTTCAATAAAGAAGGTTGGTGGTGAATAAAATATGCATGAACTCTAGATGACTCAATGGTAACTTACAACCATCCCCAATGGGTTTTGCCAGTTGATTTCTTGGTGGTAATCTTCCAGGAAGTATCTCGCAAACTCTGGCGTGTGTACAAGACACTGGATTGCACTGTTCATGAAACATGTATTTCCAAGATTCAGTAACCCAGTCAAACCGCCCAAGCTTCCCCTCACAACCACACCATTAGCTCCATCTGGACCATCAGCTTCCCTTGCTGGGGAGGGTAGAAAGTGATTTTGTGGTAACTCTGAAGTACAACTTCTAGTTACACCTTTGCCGGTGGACAACCCTCTACCAATCACTACATCTGATCTGCAGGATTCCACCAAAAGAGAAGCAGATTCTTTCCCAGCAGAGCCGTTCTCCTGTAAGGAACTCATGCAACCACCACAATTCACATCATTGCTGTGCAACTCCAACAAAATCTGCAATCAGTGAAGATATAAACATGCAAAACAAATACTTGTAAGAATTCCACAAGTCTAAAAACTGCAGAAGATCATCATACAATTAACCAATAACCAGAACTTCCATGGGAAAATTCTGCAAAATTAGAAACAGAAATTAAAGGGCATCAACTATCGAGTTGTCATAGGAAGAACCTCCACATTGAAAGTCTTGATGGACTCAACTCACATATTAGAAAATTAAACAGACAATTAGAAACTTCAGCAGAAGGTGTAAACAAATGTCTAGTGATAACCTCTGACTTGAAACTAGTATAGCATCAATTTCATGGATAAAGGGAAATAGTCTCTTGGACTGGGGCCTGACTCATTGCACTTTGTAACTTAAGATATTACTGTGTCACATGGACACATCACCTAGGTGTCTTAGACTTCAGGACATGGGTGTGACATGAGTACAGACACCAGAGATCAAAGGTCAACCTCATTGGACAGGGTCAATGGACTGGGGCCTATTTCTTTTTGCCAAATAAGAATTTTGTCAAAGAGCTTGATCTATTTCCATTTAATATTGGGCAAAACCTTAGGGCTTCTTCACCTTTTTTGTCTCAATCGCCAGAATAGTCGAGCCTCCATGTATTTCAGCTTGACATCATTTTTCACCCTCGCCATTGCTGGTTATCACGACAAAAGAAAGGATAGGGAGTGAGGGGCCCGAGAGAAGATGAGGTGTGGTTGGGAGAGTGTGGGTGGGGGAAGGAAGAGATGGGACATGGGTGGGCAGACCAACGGAGAGAGATGGGGGAGGTAGGACAAGTGGAGGGTTATGATTCACATAAAGGCTGTGGAAAGGCGTTTCACATTTCAAAATGGCACAGCAACCGAAATACTGTATGAAATGCATGAAAATTGTTCCACATTTTGGTTGAACTCAAGATATTATATCTAAAAAAAATCTCATGTCACATGCATTAGCATAGTTCAGTTGATTAAAGAGACCTTTTAGTACATGGGAGACCTTCAACTCGAATACTGACGACCTCTCGTATTACATTTTTACCATTTTTGTCATTTTTTTACACACACATGCACATGCATGCAGTATGCACAGCTATGTCATTTCTCCATTTCATAATTTTTGGAAATTTGTCGTTTCTCATGTGATTGTTTCTATTTTCATTTCTGTGTAATATTGGTGAGGCAAAAGAGAGGGGGGGATGCAAGACTCATGGATAGAGAGATGGAGAGGGAGTGGAGGCGGCACATATGGAGAGAGCAAAAGTCAAATGGAGGGGAGACAAGGAGTTTTTTTTTAATACTTAATATCATACATATTATATTGTAAAGGATACTATTTAAATGCAGTGCGAAAAATTTAATACAAAAGCAAAAGTAATGTATAATAAATTATATTATATATCTTGCAAAATCTTATTAATAAATATTTAAAAAATTAAAATATATGTACCTCGCCATGTCCCCACAACTAGGATTTTTCAAAGCCACCAATCACAATCATGTGACATAGAGATGTCATATATTCAAAGAACAAAATGTCTAACACTATCTCCCACAACTATTGGTGTTGGTGATAGAATCACCGAATTTCATTGAATGAAACAAAGAAAAACTTACAACCTATAGTAGATTTCTCATATCTGCGATTTCTAAAGAAGAGCCCTGTGCCCCCTATTTTCGGTGGCTACAGTCATCACTCTTTCCAACGATGAACTAATTACATTTATATAGAGTTCTAACTCAAAAGACTAGAATGCCCTCATTAAGTAAGTCCTAATACATGATTAACACAAGGTCATACTGGATCTACACAGATCCAAATACTGAGACCAGAATCTGATCTCTCAACACTCCTCCTCAAGTTGAGTGAAAATGCTGATAACACTCAACTTGGCCAATGTATTCACAAGACTGTTATAACTGACAACTTTGGTGAGAAAATCTTCTCTATGATCCTCCGACTTCACATAACCAACCTAAATTCCTGATATGATATTTTCTCCCATATAAAATGATAGTTATCTCAATGTGTTTGGTTCTTTGATGATAAACGGGATTGAATGCCATTTGGATAGCTGCACTACTATCACAATACAAGGAGATAGATGATATCAAATCAAATCCCACCTCGTGAATCAATGATGCGAGTCATTTGCCCTCACACGTAGCTTGGGCAATAACTCTATATTCTACCTCTACTATAGATCTGGAGACAACTGACTGCTTTTTACTACTCCAAGATACAATATTACCACCTAATAAGGTAATATATCCCGTAGTAGATCTACGATCATCTAGAAAACCAACCCAATCCGCATCCGAATAGATTTCAATATTTAATTCTCTTGCTCTTAAGTATAGAAGATCAGTCTCATGTGTGGATTTAAGATATCATAATATGCATTAAACAACATCCATATGATTCTTGGTTGGAGAGTGCATAAATCTATTCACAATTCCAACTACATAGGTAATATCTGAACATGTAATGATTAGATAGATGAGTTTTCCAGCCAACTTATGATACTTAGTGATATCTCAAAATGGCATAGGTGCAATCAGTGATTGACTTCTATAGGAGTGTCAGATTTCTTGCAATTTGTCATAATAGTTTCCTTCAACGAATCTAAAGTATATTTCCTTTGAGTTAGAAATATACCTTTCTTAGAATGCAATACTTAAATCCCAAGAAAATAATGAAGTTTGCTCATATCCTTTAGTTTGAATAGAGTGTGCAAGCAGTTCTTTAATCATGAGATTTCTTCGATATCACCTCCTGTGATTATAATAACATATACTAATAAGGAGAGATAACTTGTTACCTTTCTTAAAGAATAAAGTGTGATCATTTACACTCTTTTGATATCCTAGGCTACAAACACCTTTGGTGAATTTTTCAAACCACGCTCTAGGGGACTATTTAAGTCCATAGATGGCCTTATTCAGCTTGCAAACTTTCTTTGAGGGTGAGTTCACCTGCATCCCAGGTGACAGCTCATATAGACTTCTCATTTACATCAGATTGTTTAAGTCCATAGATGGCCTTATTCAGCTTGCAAACTTTCTTTGACGGTGAGTTCACCTGCATCCCAGGTGGCAGCTCCATATAGACTTCTCATTTACATCCTCTTATAGAAAAACATTTTTAACATAAGTTGCCATAAATCCTAATTTCTCGTTGCATCTATACTAAGAATCACACGAATTGAGGTCAATTTGGCAATCAAGGCAAACATCTCATTGTAATCTATGCCATACGATTAAATGTATCCTTTAGCAACCAATCTCGCCTTACACCTTTCAAGGGAACCATCTGCTTTGTATTTCATCGTATATACCCATTTGCAGCCAACGGGTGTTCGATTGGGAGGCAAATCTATAAGATATGATGTTGGATAGAGAATTTCTGGTGATTTCCCTTTATTTGCCATAGGAAAATATATGGATCAATTGGGACAAAAATGTATTTAAGATCTTTGCACACTGAATTTCTGTACCCCGATGGAATAGGCCCCAATGGCTGAAGAAGGTTGGCACAAGAGTGCAGATCTGATCGAGAGTGACTCAATGGTCTTCAAGCAGCAACACGTGGATATCTTAGGCATTTACAGCCTTGCAGGCTCTGATATCATGATAGAATCAACGAATTTTATTGAATAAAACAAAGAAAAACTTATAACCTATAGCAAATTTCTCAAATATGCGATTTCTAAAGAAGAGCCATGTGTCCCCTATCTTTCGGTGGCTGCAACCTTCACTCTTCCCAATGATAACCTAATTACATTTATATAATGCCCTCATTAAGTAGGTCCCAATGCATGATTAATGGTCATACTGGACCTACACGAGTCCAATTATTGTCCAATTACTGAGATCAGAATCCGATCTCTCAACAGTTGGAAGATATAGAAAATTATTAAACAACTACTTTTCTTTCATAACATCCCTGCTGCAGATGGTAAGATTTTCCCTCATATGGACAAATTAGGAGTGGCACCAATAGAGGATAAAATGAGAGAACATCATTTAAGATGGTTTGGACATATAGAAAGAAGATCAAAAGAAGAACCTGTAAGAAGGTTAGAAAACCTAAATTTGGAAAGTATTAAAAGAGGTAGAGGACGACCACAAAAGTGTTGGAAAGAAACAATAAAGAATGATCTAGCTTATTGGGAGTTAACTGCTAACATGGCACACGATAGAGATCTGTGGAAACAAAGAATCCATGTAGCCGACCCCGTCTAGTATGGGAAAAGGCTTAGTTGTTGTTGTTGTTGGTTGGTTCCACAAACCTAGGCACAGGAGTTTTGGGCAGCCCCAAGGTAAAACTTCATCATATCTTTACCATGGGGAACATTATTCTCAATAATAGACCAGATAGTATCAGAACTAAAAATTAGCAATTTAGCATGCTTTGGCAACAACCCAATTTGACATCATGGGCCGTTCTGAAGTTGCACCCTCTAGCTGACCCCACCTAGCATGCAAAAGTGCTTGGTTATAATCAAGGTTAAGGTCATCCGATGTAGCTGAGGCAATTATTATAGCTCTTAGATCCTTTGCATTCAGTTATCTTTAGATTATCAAGATCAGCCACATTTACAAATTTGGCCAAGCTTTAAAGAAATTGTAGAGAGGCTTCAATAAGGCTTTGCACAAATGTCAACCTTGGATGGATGAAGTCCACAAACCTGCAAACCAATCACAACATACCCAATATCTCACATAATGCTTCCCATGAACCATAGAGCTACAAAGTTTAACTAGATAATAAATTCATATAAAACAAAGACAAGAGTAAAGGTGATCTTATATCACTTGCTAACCAGAAAAAGTTGATTTCATAATCTTAGTCTAGTGCCTAAGAACAAGGGAATCACCTTCACAAGCCCTTTAATGTATTAGCTTCGGGCAAGGACCCAAACCCATAATCTGAACCAAATGTTAAAGAAAAGGTGTTTTTGCTATCAATGGAACACAGTTTGGAAAACCCTCACATGTCTTTAGAGGGATTTCCTATCCTGGTTCTTCATCTCCCCGACCATATAAGAAAAAGGCTTTGGGGGCTCTGGCATGTGAGATGAGGGGTTGCCAACGGACAGAAATAAGGTTAAAATACAGTGAGCTTTCACATAAACATTTTTTAGTTGTCCAGCTAGATCATCGGCCACCCCATGCTGGTAGATGGTACTACTTAGTCATGGAGACTTGTCGAACTGGAGGCATTGCTGATCTGTGTGGTGCACACCTATAAAACAACATTTTAAATTGAAATAGTTTAGAAGAAAAACCATTAACGTTTCCAATTGATTTTTTGGGAAATCCATGAGCTCTCGGTGTCAATTGAGGTGACCAATTGGTATAGGAGAGAATATTGAGTATTTTGCCTACATGGATCATGAGTGTCATGGCCAGAAACCACAAAAGTTCACAGCAAAAACATAACCCTCATAGAAGCCAACAACTCGGCCTCAACCGAGTTGGTAGGGAACCAGTTCACCCATTGCGATTTGGGTCTAATAGGTTGAGTTGGGTATGTGTAGAAAGCAAATCCTGCATCGAATATCTTTGGTTAAGTCCAAATATGCACGTCTTGTTACATGTAAACTTCATACTTTAAGGTGTCCATGTGATGTGTTAGAGTGAACCGTTTGGTTTGCCTCTTGTTCAGATTGAGAATTTGTGAGAGGAACTAATTTTGGTTTTTCGGCCTTTTTTTGGATCATGCAGTGTACAACTTTGACACTATTTGAAGCATGTAGTTTAATGAACTACAATATTATGTTACTTTGAGGACTATTTAATGATTGAACTAAGGTAAGTTTGGGTTGGAAAAAATGGATCTAGTGTTGAGAATCGCACAATTAAACAAAGGAGAACAACAACGAAGAACAATCAAGACCTCCAATGGAGGGCCACCCTCCTTCTCACTCTTTCTATTCCATAACCGCTAAAACCTATTACACTGAATAAAGGCCTTTACATCTTAAAAGACAAGATTGTCCTTAATAAAGAAAAACAACTTCATCTGTGTCCTCCATGTGCTTAAGTCACTCGACACCTCTTAGTTAATGTCGTCTTAACACCCTCTCAAGTTGGGAGTGGGATACTTTAACTCCTACCTTTTCAAAAATTAGTTAATAAACCCATAGACAACATGATCTTCTGAGAGTACATATTGCAACTCTCATTGTGGCAAAAATGAGTTACCTCAAGCAATCGGTTTTGCTTCACCACACTCACTGTGGCAGACTCTTTGCACTTGCTGGTATCTTCTCTTCATACTGTGATTGGGCTGCAACACTACTACCCCCTTCTGGTAACACTGCCAAAGTACTGTTTTTGCGTTCAGCAATCTTCTTGGGTGTACACATTTTCAGCAACCTTATTGGTTGCACACTTTCATCAGCCTTCTTCGCTTTACATATGTTTAGGAGCCTTACTGGCTGCACACTTTCATGAGTCTTCCTGGTTGTACACATTTTCAGCAGTCTTACTACTGCTATAGTTTAAAAACAACACAGAACTGCTCTCTTGCAACTTGTTCACATTCTGCATCAACTTGATCCACGCAACCTCTACTACAGACATCTTCTTGGAACAACAATCCCTCTACACTTAAGGGGCTTCTCAGCATCAAAGGTCGCCTGAGTATGTCCTTTGTCGACAACAAATTCATTGCAGAATGTCTGCAACCAGTTAGAGAAGTTTTGACAAAGTAGTCCACTATTGCTGCTAGTTTTCCACTGACAACACATATTCTCCACTGAATACAAGCACTCCCCATGGCTCTACTTTCGCCAACCAACGACTCTACAAGGCACCAAGGCTATCCCATTGTTCCAGACGACATAAACTAACTAGGTTGCACCCAACTTAAAATGACTATACACAAAATTTATAGACATTTTCTGCACTTACTGCAGACCCCTGAATTTCAACCACTCTTATAGACAAACGAGCAACATTTTTGCTTGTCCGAAGACACGATGAACATCACCAATATGTTAGGTACACTAGCCCTAACCCACTCAAACTAACCCACAAAATTTCAGACCAATTTGATCCCTAGCTCACTCAACTATCTATTTTCGGTACACTCCATGCGGTCACCCGTAGCGGTGTTTGGACCGCACCTTTGCATTCTGCAGCAACATCGTCTCTGCAAATGTGACCAGGGGCTAGCAGCTCCCTCCTAAAGTCATGGGGATCATCCTCATCTCGATCTCCTTCCTTTTAGATCAACTACCTTTACACAGATCAAGAAATTTTTTTCTTATTCCAGGATTTTGAAAAACTGACAGATTTACACTTTTTTTAAGTCTCTTTTTCTGGTTAGCTTTTCTATAAAATCAAGAAAAGGGATCTTCCACAACCCTATCCTTCTTTTCCCAACAAAAGGAATGAAATCTCCCTTCTCAATAGATCCCACGAAATTAGGACCAGATAGGCCTAACTAAAACCGCACCAACAGTCGTCTCCAGAACTTTCCAATGGCCACCACAAATGGCGGTTTGCTTCACCCCTCTGGCACATCCTCCTTCTAAGAGAAGCCTGATACTTCATGGTGGCGGTGGGTTCCTACTATCCCAAGGTGGAGATATCCGGCTCTGAAAATCCGGCGAAACTATAGCTCTCCTCTTTTTGACAAATCTAGTCGCTTTCAACCCAAACCTCAATGGGATTTTGATGGAGAATCTCTCTTATAACCCCAAGAACATGACCAAAGCAATCCCCATCCAAATTGACCCCCAAACATGCTTGTTGAATTATAACAAGGTAAAAATACAATATTTTTGTTGGGTGATTTTGTAGTTGAAATCCCCTTCAAACGACTAAATTTATTTGTTAAACTTTACCCACAAACCCTCCCAACACCAATATACCTTCACACCAATTTTAGAAGCAATACAACATACTTTGCCTGCAAAATTTCACTTGAAATTTACTGAAAATTCAGCCTCTATTGCATCTATGATTTCTGTTGCAACTCGATTTCCACCGCTTCGTTACCACCACCAAAAGCCACCACGGCTATAGGTCAACCCTCTTGATCCTTAGCAACTCCTCCACACCATAAAAGGGCAACAACCTTCACCAAAGGTGGATCTTCACTAGAAACACAGAAATCCCCTGTTTTCTACAAAACCGTAATATTTTTCCTCTTTACCAAAACCACCTGTTTTGATGGTTTACGGTTCTGATACCATAATGAGAATCACACAATTAGACAAAGGAAAACAACAGGGGAGAACAATGGAGACCTTCAATGGAAGGCCATCATCCTTCTCACTCTTTCTATTCCAAAACCCCTAAAACCTATTACACTGGATTAAGTCCTTATATAATAGACTTTACATCTTAAAAGACAAGATTGTCTTTAATGAAGAAAAACAATTTCATTTGTGTGCTCCATGCGCTTAAGTCACTCGGCACCACCTAGCTAATGTTGTCTTTAACATCTAGGGTCTTTATTGATGATGTGATTAAGGAGTTTTGTCGATCTTGGAATTGTTTGGATTCCAATAGGCATGCAACTTCTACTATTGCTCCTTTTATCAAATAGGCAACAATCTAATGACAATCTTCTGCATATTTAGGGTATGAAAATATATGAATTGGATATGTTACACGTGGATCATGGCTTATGGAGATGGATTTGGTGCCGATTGTGGTAGGTGTATAGACTCTTTTCGGCAGAAGCATAAATGGAGGTTGATTTACTTGCTCTTTTTGAATATGCATGTATGTTATTTATAAATGTTTGGCTGAACTATTATGTGATTTAATCATGCTATTTGTTGAGAACTATTTTAGAAAGTGCATGGTTCATGTGAGTCGTGTGATGTATGTGTGTGCATGTGGGTAAAATATTACTTAGACATGGAACCAACTCTTTCATACTGGTATAGGATGGTGCAGAAGGATGGATGGGTGGAGCTGCTATTCATATTGCCTAGATATGATTAATGGATGGGCGTGTCAGTTGATCTGAGCTTGTTGGCTGCTTCATTTAAAGGACATGTATTTGTTCTTAACAACTTGTAGCGTATCACCGGGTATGATATGCTGATGCAGGGAGATTTTGCCTAGTGTGGGATCCCAATGGCAGTAGTGAGTTGTGAGCATGTATGATTTTACACGGATAATATGATGTTTATGTAAGAAAATTGATTTATTGAGCACATGTATGCGGGTATATTTGGATATGAAAGATATTTGAAGTAATTAATTGAGTGAATATTCAGTCATAGGGGTGCGCTGGTGTGTGAGGTCTCTATAGATCATTTCTTCAGGTGCCAAGTTGAGCAAACAACCATGGATTTGATGGTATGTTGGCTATAGTCCATGAGGGAGCGTCAAAGGCCTCGAATGGCTTGATGGTTGTGGTACACCTACTGTGCCTTGATATTGGAACTAAATGTTGAGATGTGTATGTGGCTGTGCTAATGTGGATGGGTTTTTGACTACGGGTTTTGCTTACTACAACAACAACAACAACAACAACTAAGCCTTTTCCCATACTAGACGGGGTCGGCTACATGGATTCTTTGTTTCCACAGATCTCTATCGTGTGCCATGTTAGCAGTTAACTCCCAATAAGCTAGATCATTCTTTATTGTTTCTTTCCAACACTTTTGTGGTCGTCCTCTACCTCTTTTAATACTTTCCAAATTTAGTTTTTCTAACCTTCTTACAGGTTCTTCTTTTGATCTTCTTTCTATATGTCCAAACCATCTTAAACGATGTTCTCTCATTTTATCCTCTATTGGTGCCACTCCTAATTTGTTTCTAATAACCTCATTATGTATACGGTCTTTTCTTGTATGACCACTCATCCATCTCAACATCTTCATTTCTGTCACAGACATCTTTTGTACATGTTGATGATTAACTGCCCAACACTCAGAACCATAAAACATGGTAGGCCTAACTGCTGCTCTATAATATTTACCTTTTAATTTTAATGGTATCTTCTTATCACAAAGAATACCTGATGCTCCTCTCCATTTTAACCAACCACCATTAATTCTATGTGTAACATCTCCATCAACTCTTCCATCACTTTGAAAAATTGACCCTAGGTATTTAAAACTTTCCTTTTGGGGAATGCAATGTGTGCCAATTTTAATTTCTATGTCCTCTGAAGTAGCCAAATGATCAAACTTACATTCCATATATTCTGTCTTTGTTCTACTAAGTCGGAGGCCTTTGTTTTCTAATGTTTCTCTCCATAGTTCCAATTTTCTATTAACTTTTTCCTTAGACTCCTCCACTAATACAATGTCATCTGCAAATAACATACACCAAGGTACTTCATCTTGAATATGTTTTGTTAACTCATCCATCACCATTATAAATAAGTATGGACTTAAAGTTGATCCTTGATGTAACCCAATATTAACTTCAAAGAAGTCTGTCGTTCCTTCATGAGTCCTCACACATGTTTTTGCACCATCATACATGTCTCTTATAAGGTTAATATATGTCAACGGGATACCTCTTTTTTCCAAAGTTCTCCAAAGAACCTCCCTCGGTACCCTATCATAAGCTTTTTCTAGATCAATAAATATCATGTGAAGGTCTTTCTTTTTTGCTCTAAAATGTTCCATAAGACGTCTCAAAAGGTGGATCGCTTCAATAGTAGATCTACCTGGCATAAATCCAAATTGGTTCTCTGTTGTACTTGATACTTGTCTTAACCTACGTTCGATAATTCTTTCCCATAATTTCATAGTATGACTCATTAACTTGATACCTCGATAATTTGAACAATTTTGAATGTCTCCCTTGTTCTTATATACAGGTATAAGTGTACTTGCTCTCCATTCCTCGGGTATCTTTTGGTTTTTCCATATTTCATTAAATAGTCTTATGAGCCAAGTGATTCCTATTTCTCCTAGTATTTTCCAAACTTCTATAGGAATATTATCTGGTCCTACCGATTTACCTCTCTTCATATGTTTAAGAGCCTCTTTGACTTCATTCTTTTGAATACGTCGGTAGAAATTGTGGTTTATATACTTTTCTGACTTGGCTAAATCTCCTAAACTAAAACTAACATCCTTATTTTCATTAAAAAGATTATAAAAATAGTTTTTCCATCTATTTCTTATATCATCATTTGCCACTAGAATTTTTTCATCCTCGTCTTTTATGCATCTAACATAATTAAGATCTTTAGTTTTCTTATCTCTAGCCCTAGCTATCCTAAAAATATCTCTTTCACCCTCTTTTGAGTTGAGTTTTTTATATAAGTCCTCCCAAATCTTAGCTTTTGCTTCACTAACGGCCTTTTTTGCTTCCTTCTTTGCTTTCTTATAAGCTTCTAAAGTTTCACTAGTTTTCTTAGCATAATGTAATTTGTAACATGCCCTCTTTGCCTTGATTTTATTTTGTACTACTTCACTCCACCACCAAGCTTCTTTTTTGTGCCGGTACACCTCCCTTAGATACCCCTAACACATCTTCGCCACTTTCCTAATATGTATAGCCATATTGTTCCACATATCACACGGTGTGCCAACATAATTCCAAACATCTCCTTGAAGGACTTTCTGTTTAAATATATCTTCTTTCTCGCTTTTGAGGTTCCACCATTTAGTCCGAATAGCTCGATGCACTCTTTTCTTCTTTGTCCATTTTTTTATTTGTAAATCCATAACTAAAAGTCGATGTTGGGTGGTTAAGCTTTCTCCTGGAATTACCTTACAATCTTTACAACACGCTCTATCTTTTTTTCTACAAATAAAGTAATCAATTTGTGTTTGTGATAAGCCACTCTTATAAGTAATTAAATGTTCATCTCGTTTTTTGAAGATTGTATTGACTATAAAGAGATCAAATGACATAGCAAAATTTAAAATCTCCCTACCTTCCTCATTTATATCCCCATAACCAAAGTTTCCATGAATCCCTTGATATCCTAATGCCTCTTTACCAACATGTCCATTTAAATCTCCTCCTAAACAAATCATCTCCCTTTGTGGAATCTTTTGAAACACCTTATCTAACTCTTCCCAAAAAACTGTCTTTATACTATCTTCTAGTCCTACTTGGGGTGCGTAAGCACAAACTATATTCAAAACCTCTACTCCTAACACTAATTTCAATGTCATGATTCGGTCACCATATCGTTGTATGTCTACTACACTCTCCTTTAAATCTTTATTTATGATAATACCAACTCCGTTTCGGGCCTTTTCTTTACCTGAGTACCATAATTTAAAACCTGTATCCTCTATCTCCTTTGCTTTTTCTCCAACCCATTTTGTCTCTTGTAAACATAGAATATGAATCTTTCTCCGAATCATAGTATCTACCACCTCCATTAGCTTACCCGATAATGTTCCAATATTCCAAGAACCAATACGAATCTTATTATCTAGGACTAGCTTCCTTACCCCCCGCATCCGTCCATAATCAAAATGCGGAGACCCTCTCTGAAAATTTTTCACTACATTCGGGCGGCAATGTAGCGGGACTAACTTCTTTACCCACACCTGTCCATGATGTGGGAACCCTCTCTGCAATTGATTCACTACATTCGGGCGAAAATGTAGTGGCCCTTGCTTACTTCTTACTGCATTCGGGCTCTGCAGCACGTCGCTAGGCGGGGATGCCCCAAAGCAATGCTCATAATTTTTGTAATCCATGTTGTAGAAATCCGACGAAGTTTTACGCTGGCTGTCGGAAGCCTAACACAACCCTCCTCCTTTATTCGGGCTTGGGACCGGCAATGCAAGGGTGATCCCTTACATGGGCGGAGTTTACGGGTTTTGCTTACTGAATTACCAAATTATGGTTGTATTTACTTATTTTTGATAATTGTGGCTCTGGATTGTATTTTAAATTTGTATGCTCTTAGTATCTAACCCTATTAGGAAGGCTTATCCAAATGCTTAATTAATATTAGTATGTTAATCCTAATTTTATTACCACTATAGGACATTACAGTTTAGTTTTTACGTCATGGCTTGGCTTATCGAGCAGGCGAGGCATATAAAGATGATGGGTTTGGTTTGTAAATATTGTAGATTGATGTTGTAATATGAAAGTTCACATTATATAGGGTTAACATGTAATTTATTTAGATCATATCATCATAGTGAGTTATTTATAATTAAAATTTTGCTTATATTGAGATATTCTTAATATCTTATACCTAAGGCTCGTGGTGCCATGTCAAAAGTTCACATTATATAGGGTTAACATGTAATTTATTTAGATCATATCATCATAGTGAGTTATTTATAATTAAAATTTTGCTTATATTGAGATATTCTTAATATCTTATACCTAAGGCTCGTGGTGCCATGTCAACCAGGACAACTTAGAGGTTTGAGGCAGGTCCCAAGTGTAAGATGCTAAGATCAACTCCTAAATTGACCTATTCAATGTAGTACTACAAGACTAAGGTTTTAGATGCTAAGAATATCTCAATATACACAAATTTTTAAAATTAACTTACCAAAATCCAAACAAATTACATGTCAACTCTATACAATATCAAATTTCATATAACATCAATGTACTTTACCTACACACTATGGTTCTCTATATGCACATCTCGATAAGCCAAATTATGTCATCAGAGCATAAAACCCAACCTACAAAACCTTATAAAATGGTAATAAAAGAGGAATGGACATATATCAGTATGTGTCCAATAAATGGATAGATTCTTCCTAACATCATTACATATTAAGAGCATGCAAATTTAAAATATAATGTAGAACCACAATTATCAAATAAGTATATGCAATCACAATTTTGTATACAAACCAAACCAAATCTGTTAGATCCAAACCGTCACTTCATAATATTCAACATTCTCTCTACTCATTGGGCACCTTAGTTGACACCAGGAACCGACATTCACCAAAGAATCAATCAAAAACATAAAGAGGTTTCCATCTACCACATTTTGAAGTAAAATGCTGTTCTTTTATGTTTGATCCCATATAGCGAAGACCGGCAATACCTCCAACAGGCTTGTCGAAGACACATATGACTGGTGATCTAGCTGGAAAATCAAAAGAGATATTTACCTGAAATTTTGCATTATCTGAACATGACTCTGTGTTTACTGGCAACCCTTCAAGAGCCCCTCACAAACAAGGTAAGTTTTTTCTGAACCTTTTTTGCATGTTAACAGAAAGATGTTTTATTTTTATTTTGTTCAGATTACGGGCTTGAATCCTCACCCAAAACCGATATATTACAACCTACCCACTTAAGAAAATTTTATCCTCAAAATTAGGTCAATCTATCTCCAGAGCAAAACTTTCAATAACTCAAATTTTGGTTGCTACCACCGACTTAAAGTATAAGTAAACAATCTCTTAAATCAAGTTTTTTGTATTTCAATCAAATCGACAACATACTCCTCTAACACAATGTTAATCAAATTCCATACATAAAATAGATAGACCTTAAAACAAAATTCCACTTTTAACCTACAAGTAAATCTTTATCATACCCCATCATCATATCTTTACATGGCAAGGAGCTCATCTACACCACATTGCACGATCCATAGGGTGATGATTAAAACCCAAAACTTTATGTCGTTTAGCAACAAATAATGTTTACTGCAAAATATCGCAAAAGTATTCACATTAGAACTATAATACTTTCAACTAAATCAACAACAACTAAGCATTTCCCATACTAGATGGGGTCGGCTACATGGATTTTTTTGTTTCCACAGAGCCCATTGGACAACTAAATCATTTCCCCAAAATATAGTAGAAAGGTGTAAATATAATATCATCCCAAGTTACAATTATTTTATCATACCTGAATGCATTTCTTGTTTAGGAGTAGGGTACATTAGCTAAGCCATGTACAACAACCATACAAGGTGACAAATACTCAAACAAGTCAAAACTAGAAAAAATTTAGTGTTTTTGCGTCACTTTTATAAAACAACGTTCTTTTTAAACGAAATCTACACCCAAACTCATAAATCAACAGATAGATAAAAGCAAGGAGTCAAACTATGTAAAATGGGTTATTCTTCAATGACTATATTTAGAATCAAAGTGATTGCCCATGCAGGGTCGCCTACCCATTGGTCAAATGGGTGGGGATCTCCGGGCTCGAACATTATCCTCTTGTCACAACCATAAATGCCACGTGTCTTCACAAATAACATATTTGAAGATTCTGAATACAAATCAAAGTAATTCAAATACTCTTAGTACATCACCTTATCAGCTAAACCAATAATAAATACCTCACATCGACAGCTCAGAATTAATTATGCAAATAAATGTTTGAATCTTTAATGTCAATAGGTACAAAATAGTTTCCAAAATAACCAATCAATCACACTACATGAGTTCTAAAAACTCTATCCACGATTCTTTAATCAATGGGGAAGAAGTGGATGGTGAAGATTCATCAAAATTATACATTCTCGAAATCAATAGTAAAACCATATAGATAATCCATTTAAACAAAACATCTACACAACCTCACAGAGTTTACCAAAAATTCCACTAAATCCTTAGAACAAGGTAAGCATGTAAAAAATATCAAAGCAACCCTAGTTTGATTCACCTCGTATAACATCTTATCATATCTTGCAGTTCTGATCTAACTATGATACTCTACGTTTGTAGTCACCGACTAGGCTCTAACTAGAGTTTAATTATTCACCTAACAATACAAGTTTGAACAATCTGAACATTGTTCCAACTCTGAAATATTATTACCATTTCCTTGAGTAAAATGCAATCTGATAGACTACGATAATTATCTCAACTATCTTATAATTCCAATAAAAATTATCATCATGATTGTCACTTATAAAATTATAAGCATCTCTCTAAACAATATTCTATTTACACAAATCTAGATTGTCATTATCTTAGCTCTCTTTGTACTTGAAATGATACTACCATTATCTTATGTCGAACGTGACTTCCAATACTACCATAATGATCTCAAGTCTTATAGAATTCAGATCCAAATTTTCAGAATCCTAACCCTTAAGCCAGTAGGTATCTCTATTATTGATATCCTAATTACACTAATTGACATTATTTACATCCCGTCCTTGATACCACCTTGTCACACTCAAGTCTATAGGCCACTCCTTAGGTCAATTTGGGGGCTAATGGAGGCAGGGCCAGTGAACTCGAGGTATGACAGGCCTACTTCAAGCACCACCTTACAAAGAGGTGACAGGAAAAACAAGCTACAGGACCAAACTTTCCCCTGTTCCTTTATCGGGTTCTTCTGGGTGTCTTGTTTTTTTCATTTGTCATTGCTCATTCCCCTTAGCAAACTTTATTCTCCCTGCCCATTCATGAGAACAGAGAATGCCCTCAGACTGTGTTTAGGAATCCCCCTCTCTCCCTTACATGTAGACGTGCAAAAGTGAGAGAGGTGTTCGTGTGCAGACACAGGTACAAACAAACCCTATCAACAGGATGAATTTAGAGTGGGTTCACGTCCAGAAAAAGAAAGATGTTACTAGGCACTAAAAAAGAAAGAAAAGAGCCTCCAACAGGGAAAATGGTAAATTCACTTGTCAATAACCAGATCTCAACGCAATTTAGAATAACAAAAGATAAACAGTTACCTCCTGGTCTATTTTTATGTCTGCGTCATCGAGGGTTGTATCCATGTCACTCATCATAGCATGCTTTTTATGCCCATAATAGTTCCAAATGCATATCTGCAATACACAAGAATGATATTCAGTGTATAAGTATCAATAGGATTTATTTTGTAGATCGTTCTTCTGAAAGTTCAATATTACTTGGTCTGGAATCAGATTAAAAGTGTCAGAAGCCCTTCTATAGAGATCTCCAACAGTCTCCTGCAAAACATATAGATGTCACTAAATTATTAATTGCTCTCAGACAACAGTCCACCGATTTGGCATATCATCCTAGGCTAATACAAAATGATGAAGTAAAACAAGAATCTCCAATAAGGAGGGCAATATACAAATAGATCTCTATGCAACTTTGAATACAGAGAGCTATTTCTTACTTTTCTCTGTATTCTAAGCCTTCTGTTGTGGAACAAAGGCACCAATACTAGTAATTATAAGTACCAAAGTCAGCGAGGCAGTTATACATTCAGCAAAGGTCAGAAGAAATAAATCTGAAATGAAAATCGTTACAGGCTTGAGAATATTCAACAACCACTACATGACAATAAAACCAGTTGTCAGAAATTAATGCAACGTCAAGGCCATTCATGTGTGCTGGAACCAGGGATTGAACACTGAAATGGCCTAAAGCAATCTAATCGTTCATTTAACACCACAATAGTCTAAAGCAACTAGATACAATGTAAAATATGCATGTGGTATAAAACCACATTATGACAGATTCTATTGATTATTAGATCTTTCCTGATATCATGTGCAACGAGCTAACAGCAGTCAACAACAACTAAGCCTTTTCCCATACTAGACGGGGTCGGCTACAAGGATTCTTTGTTTCCACAAAGCCCTATCATGTGCCATATTAGCAGTTAAATCACAATAAGCTATATCATTCTTTATTATTTCTTTCCAACACTTTTGTGGTCGTCCTCTACCTCTTTTAATACTTTCAAAATCTAGTTTTTCATATCTTCTTAGAGGTTCTTCTTTTTATCTTCTTTTTATATGTCCAAACCATCTTAAACGATATTCTGATATTTTATTCTCTATAGGTGCCACTCCTAATTTGTTTCTAATAACATCATTATGTATATGGTCTTTTCTTGTATGACCACTCATCCATCTCAACATCTTCATTTCTGTCACAGATATCTTTCGTACATGTTGATGATTAATCTCATAACCATAAAACACGACAGGTCTAATTCTTGTTCTATAATATTTATCTTTTAACTTTAATGGTATCTTCTTATCACAAAGAATACCTAATGCTCCTCTCCATTTTAACCAACCAGCATTAATTCTGTGCGGAACATCTCCATCAATTCTTCCATCACTCTGAACTATTGACCCTAGGTATTTAAAACTTTCTTTTTTAGGGATGCAATGTGTGCCAATTTTAATTTCAATATCCTCTAAAGTAACCAAATGATCAAACTTACATTCCATATATTCTGCCTTTGTTCTAAGTCGGAAGCCTTTGCTTTCTAATGTTTCTCTCCATAGTTCCAATTTTCTATTAACTTTTTCCTTAGACTCCTCCACTAACACAATGTCATCTGCAAATAACATACACCAAGGTACTTCATCTTGAATATGTTTTGTTAACTCATCAATCACCATTATAAATAAGTATGGACTTAAAAGTTGATCCTTGATGTAACCCAATATTAACTTCAAAGAAGTTTGTCATTCCTTCATGAGTCCTCACACATGTTTTTGTATCGTACATGTCTCTTATAAGGTTTATGTATGTCAATGGGATACCTCATTTTTCTAAGGTTCTCCAAATAACCTCCCTCGGTACCCTATCGTAAGCTTTTTCTAGATCAATAAATATCATGTGAAGGTCTTTCTTTTTTGCTCTAAATTGTTTCATAAGACGTCTCAAAAGGTGAATCGCTTCAACAGTAGATCTGCCTGGTATAAATCCAAATTGGTACTCTGTTGTACTCGATACTTATCTTAACCTACGTTCGATAATTCTTTCCCATAATTTCATATTATGGCTCATTAACTTGATACCCCAATAATTCTCACAATTTTGAATGTCTCCCTTGTTCTTATATATGGTTATAAGTGTACTCGCTCTCCATTCTTCGGTATCTTTTGGTTTCTCCATATTTCATTAAATAGTCTTGTGAGCCAAGTGATTTCTGTTTCTCCTACGATTTTCTAAACTTCTATAGGGATATTGTCTGGTCCGACCAATTTACCACCCTTTATATGTTTAAGAGCTTCTTTGACTTCATTCTTTTCAATACGTTGGTAGAAATTGTGGTTTCTAATTTGGCTAACTCTTCTAAGAGTGGCTTATCACAAACACAAATTGATTACTTTATTTATAGAAAAAAAGATAGTGTGTGTTGTAAAGATTGCAAGGTAATTTCTGGAGAAAGTTTAACCACCCAACATCGACTTTTAGTTATGGATTTACAAATAAAAAAATGGACAATGAAGAAAAGAGTGCATCGAGCTACTCGGACTAAATGGTGGAACCTCAAAAGCGAGAAAGAAGATATATTTAAACAGAAAGTCCTTCAAGGAGATGTTTGGAATTATGTTGGCACACCCTGTGATATGTGGAACAATATGGCTATACATATTAGGAAAGTGGCGAAAGATGTGTTAGGAGTATCTAAGGGAGGTGTACCGGCACAAAAAGAAGCTTGGTGGTGGAGTGAAGTAGTACAAAATAAAATCAAGGCAAAGAGGGCATGTTACAAATTACATTATGCTAAGAAAACTAGTGAAACTTTAGAAGCTTATAAGAAAGCAAAGAAGGAAGCGCAAAAGGCCGTTAGTGAAGCAAAAGCTAAGATTTGGGAGGACTTATATAAAAAACTCAACTCAAAAGAGGGTGAAAGAGATATTTTTAGGATAGCTAGGGCTAGAGATAAGAAAACTAAAGATCTTAATTATGTTAGATTCATAAAAGACGAGGATGAAAAAATTCTAATGGCAAATGATGATCTAAGAAATAGATGGAAAAACTATTTTTATAATCTTTTTAATGAAAATAAAGATCTTAGTATTAGTTTAGGAGATTTAGCCAAGTCAGAAAAGTATATAAACCACAATTTCTATCTACGTATTCAAAAGAATGAAGTCAAAGAGGCTCTTAAACATATGAAGAGAGGTAAATCGGTAGGACCAGATAATATTCCTATAGAAGTTTCGAAAATACTAGGAGAAATAGGAATCACTTGGCTCACAAGGCTATTTAATGAAATATGGAAAAACCAAAAGATGCCTGAGGAATGGAGAGCAAGTACACTTATACCCATATATAAGAACAAGGGAGACATTCAAAATTGTGCGAATTATCGAGGTATCAAGTTAATGAGTCATACTATGAAATTATGGGAAAGAATTATCAAACGTAGGTTAAGACAAGTATCAAGTACAACGGAGAACCAATTTGGATTCATGCCAGGCAGATCTACTATCAAAGCGATTCACCTTTTGAGACGTCTTATGGAACATTTTAGAGCAAAAAAGAAAGACCTTCACATGATATTTATTGATCTAGAAAAAGCTTATGATAGGGTACCGAGGGAGGTTCTTTGGAGAACTTTGGAAAAAAGAGGTATCCCATTGACATATATTAGCCTTATAAGAGACATGTATGATGGTGCAAAAACATGTGTGAGGACTCATGAAGGAATGACAAACTTCTTTGAAGTTAATATTGGGTTACATCAAGGATCAACTTTTAAGTCCATACTTATTTATAATGGTGATTGATGAGTTAACAAAACATATTCAAGATGAAGTACCTTGGTGTATGTTATTTGCAGATGACATTGTGTTAGTGGAGGAGTCTAAGGAAAAAGTTAATAGAAAATTGGAACTATGGAGAGAAACATTAGAAAGCAAAGGCTTCTGACTTAGAACAAAGGCAGAATATATGGAATGTAAGTTTGATCATTTGGTTACTTTAGAGGACATTGAAATTAAAATTGGCACACATTGCATCCCTAAAAAAGAAAGTTTTAAATACCTAGGGTCAATAGTTCAGAGTGATGGAAGAATTGATGGAGATGTTATGCACAGAATTAATGCTGGTTGGTTAAAATGGAGAGGAGCATTGGGTATTCTTTGTAATAAGAAGATACCATTAAAGTTAAAAGGTAAATATTATAGAGCAGCAATTAGGCCTGCCATGTTTTATGGTTCTGAGTGTTGGGCAGTTAATCATCAACATGTACAAAAGATGTCCGTGACAGAAATGAAGATGTTAAGATGGATGAGTGGTCATACAAGAAAAGACCGTATACATAATGAGGTTATTAGAAACAAATTAGGAGTGGCACCAATAGAGGATAAAATGAGAGAACATCGTTTAAGATGGTATGGACATATAGAAAGAAGATCAAAAGAAGAACCTGTAAGAAGGTTAGAAAAACTAAATTTGGAAAGTATTAAAAAGGTAGAGGACGACCACAAAAGTGTTGGAAAGAAACAATAAAGAATGATCTAGCTTATTGGGAGTTAACTGCTAACATGGCACACGATAGGGATCTGTGGAAACAAAGAATCCATGTAGCCAACCCCGTCTAGTATGGGAAAAGGCTTAGTTGTTGTTGTTGTTGTTGTTGTTGTTGTTGTTGTTGGCTAACTCTTCTAAGATAATACTAACATCTTCATTTACTCAATTAGTAACAACAACAACTAAGCCTTTTTCCCATACTAGACGGGGTCGGCTACATGGATTCTTTGTTTCCACAGATCCCTATTGTGTGTCATGTTAGCAGTTAACTCACAATAAGCTAGATCATTCTTTATTGTTTCTTTCCAACACTTTTGTGGTCGTCCTCTACCTCTTTTAATACTTTCTAAATTTAGTTTTTCACACCTTCAACGAAATTGTATATATTTTATTCTTCCTGCTGCTTATACTTTGCTGCACAGCACGACACTAATCCAGAAGCCGGATGAACTTGTAACCTTTCTGTATGGAGAGTGAACTTCTTGAATGTCTAAGTAATTGGCATTCTACATTTTAGGATACTTTTTGACGTACAAAGGAAAATCAAGTTGTAAAGATTTCACAGGTTGTTCAATTATGTTAAATCAGAAGAGAAACATGATCATTTCTTTCTTCTGCTTATTTTCTTGTAATAATCTTGAAAGCAAAAAGAATTTCTTCTTCTGACAATCGAGACATTCACAAGTCACAAGTGTCTGTCAAAGCCAAAATATCTATAGCAAATTAAGATATTGACATGGCAAGCTTGATTTTGGTTTGTCCACTGTAAACAACATGAAGATGGATTACTTCTTTCTCAGGTGGCTTTCCTATGGCAGACCTACTAGCTTCCAGGTTGCTCCATGTAGAAACTTGTTGATAATGTCTTGGGCCCTAAGAGGTTGTGAGTTATAACCTCCCGCTCCGCAGCTTTACTACAGAAGCCCTACTATATATGGAAAGCTCCAACGCTTTATGTAGAATGCTTTGTGTAGAATCCTTTACCAACCTGAAGTCCATCAAAGTCTTTCATCGCCACTATGAGGATTGAATGCAGCATTTTACAACTATACCCCTTAAGATCAAGGAGAATAAAATGACTACAAACAAAAGCTGAAAATATTGAATCGTAGAACTTGACCTGCTTACTCATTCTTATGAACGCTTGTTCCCCTTTTGGCATAAGAATCAGATGAAGACAAAGAGAATAAACTTCTACATGCAAATCCTTCTGAGGTGAACCTGACCTGATGGCTATTCGTGTCAAAGTTGGGCCTCCACCATACCTGAAACCAACCAAAATCAAAAACAAGCTTTACATGCCAGTTACCACCTCTCCACATATGGAACTAGGTAAGATTTATTTTGGCTGCAGCAGTTTACAAGAATTTTTTACCATTTCCAAGGAATGGTAAAAAATGCAATAAGATCTAGTACATGATATTCCAAAAACTCTGATAGCATAATAACCTCTTCATTCATGACATAATAAGAGGCCTTTACATTTTGTGTTGATTGGTTGCTACAGCATTTTTAGGTACAGATGCATAAACCACCTAAATTGGTCTTTTTGTTCTTGGGAATGCACATCAACAAGACGAAGGCCATATTCCTCCTCTTCTATGCTAGTTCTTCTGCAACTTTGCTCTCTTCTCTCACATAGGTAAGTTGAGATCTGAGAAAATAGAGAGCAGGAGGTATATTCAAATCTTATTGTTTTCCTTGACAGGTGATTCTGCTTTAAGACTTTAAGTGTTTATGACAGTTCTTCCTGGATGGAGCTTTCAGATTTATTGAGGAAGCAGGTATCTTATTATCTTAGAAGAACATTCAGTTTTAGACTAAGATCCCCTATCTCATTGTTGATGTATCCTTATGCAGCAAGTTTGAGGGCCTATATTGTATGGATTGGTTGCATGCAGATATGGAACCACAACCAACTTGAAGAACCTTCGAATATGATTAACATACTAAGTTATGTTGCATGGATCGAGGAATTATAGTCATAAATTTCATAGAAGAACCTTGATAAGCTCAGGTAACAGAGGTCGATTCCAATTGTGTTTTTTTGTTCTCACACAAGTATTCAGCCGATTTGTTGCAAAAGTTTGGCATGGCTGATTTACGGACCCGTTAGTGACAGCTGTCAATAAGCATTTGATAGATGATAGCAGCAAATGTGTTTCTTTAACTCATAGATATAGTAGGGCAGTAGGTGCGCTTCAGTACTTGCCTTCATTTGCTTGACATTGTTTATCGTATTAATCAAGCGATTCAAGCTTCTCAATTCATGCATTTCACCCACTCACTCACATGCAGGACTAGTTAAAGAGGATATTGATCCATTAGCATGTACATATATATATATATATATATATATATATATATATATATATATGTATACAGTAAGGCTTTTTTTAGTACAATGCAGATTTTTGTTTATTTGGACAGATTTTTGTTTATTTGGATGCTGAATTTGCAGGAGACCCCAGTAGATGAAGATCAAGACAGATTATTGTTATTTCTATGGAGCCATGTTGTCTCTTTAAGTAGAAAAAGAATAAGATACTATTGCCAGGCCTAGAACAGAGGCTATTTGTCCATGGCTGTTAGCACTGTCAAAATATCTTGCTTGACATCTCTTCATGTCACTCGAAGCCGATTATTCATTTTGTTTTGCAATAGTAACAGTGAGTTGGCAATTATTATGGATCCAGTACATCATAACAGGACCAACCATCTCGAGTTGGACAAGCATTTTCTTTATGAGAAAGGTGAAGACCAAGAGCTTGAGACCAGCTTTTTATTTGGACACCATCGAATAACTGACCTCTTTATCGAGGCCATGGCAAGTCATAGACAACTTAATAGCTTGACCATGCACAGCTTGAAGAGAACTGTTAGAGACCATGTATGATAGCTAGAGGCACTTTTATACTTTACCTCATGCATAATATTGTAATATTTATATTTGTGTATGGATGTTTTCAGATTCTCAAGAGTACAAAAAATTGTAGACAAGAAATCTAGTGTATGAGCAGACTCCATCTTGAAGGCTCCTTTAACAAAAATGTTGCTGCTTCCTCAAAAAGAAAAAGAAATGAAGTTTTGTCACCAGTACGGATGTTCAAAAAGCCAATGAAATTCAGTTCCAAATGTTAAGCGGTTTGGTTTGGTACAGTTCTTAACAGGAAAAATTTCTCATGGTTGGACTCGTGATTCCAAAGTTGGGACTAGACCATGAGAACCGAATCAACCCAACTTTATATATCCGTGTGTATACATATATACATAAAGAAAAGTTTTTAACTAGATAGATATAAGAAGCTTGATAACTCCACCCATGTAAGGGATCACCCTTGCATGGCCGATCCCATTCCTGGATAAAGCAGGAGGGTTGCGTTAGGCTTCTAACAGTCAGCATAAAACTTTATCAAACTTATCTACCATGCATTCTACAAATTATGAGCATTGCATTGGGGCGTTCCCTTATAGCGAAGCACTGCAAAGCCCGAATGCAACGAAAAATAAGCAAGAGCCTCTACTTCTTCGCCTGGATGTAGTAAATCAATTGTAGAGAGGATTCCCACATATGTATAAAGAAGTTACTCCCGCTACATTATCACCCGAATGTAGTGAACAAGTTACTGTCAGGGTCTCAGCATTTTCAGAACGGATGAATGTGGGGATAAGGAAGCTAGTCCTACATAATAAAATTTGTACAACGATATGGTGACCGAATTATTATGGTGAACTTAGTGTTACGAGTAGAGACTTTGAATATAGTTTGTGCTTATACACCCCAAGTAGGATTAGAAGGTAGTATAAAGAAAACTTTTTTGAAGGAGTTAAATAAGGCAATTGAAAGAATTTCATAAAAGGAGATAATTTGTTTAGGAGGAGACTTAAATGGACATATCGGTAAACATGCGTCAAGATATCAAGGTATTCATGGAAACTATCGTTTTGGGGATATAAATGAGGAGGGTAGGGAGATTTTAAATTTTGCTATGGCTTTTGATCTCTTTATAGCCAATACAATTTTAAAAAAACAAGATGAACATTTAATTACTTATAAGAGTGGCTTGTCACAAAAACAAATTGATTATGTTTTTTTAAGAAAAAGATAGATCGTGTTGTAAAGATTTCAAGGTAATTCTAGGAGAAAGCTTAACTACTCAACATCGACTTTTAGTAATGGATTTACACGTAAAAAGTGAACAAAGAAGAATAGAGTGCACAGAGCTATTTGAACTAGATGGTAAAACCTCAAATGTGAGAAAGAAGATATATTTAAACAGAAAGTTCTTTAAGGAGATGATTGGAATTATGTAAGTATACCTTATGATATATGAAACAATATGGATATACATATTAGGAAAGTGACAAAAGATGTTAGGCGAATATAAAGGAGGCGTACCAGCACAAAAAGAAGCTTGGTGGTACAGTGAAGTGGTGCAAGATAAAATCAAGATAAAGAAGGCATGTTACAAATTGCATTATGCTAAGAAGACTAGTGAAACTTGGGAGGCTTATAATAAAACAAAGAAAGAAGCAAAAAAGGTCGTTAGTGAAGCAAAAACCAAAATTTAGGAGGATTTATATAAAAAACTTAACTTAAAAGAAGGTGAAAGTGATATTTTTATGATAGCTAAGGATAGAGATAAAAAAAACTAAAGATCTTACTTTTATTAGATGCATCAAAGATGAGGATGAAAAGATTTCAGTGGCGAATGATGATATCAAAAATAGATGAAAAAAATATTTTTATAAGCTTTTTAATGAAAACACAGATATTAGTATTAGCTTAGGAGAGTTAGCCAAATCATAAAAGTATATAAACCACAATTTCTATTGGTGTATTCAAAAGAATGAAGTCAAAGAGGCTCTTAAATATATAAAGGTTGGTAAATATGTAAGACCAAACAATATTCATAAATAAGTATAGAAAATCTTAGGAGAGATGGGGCTCACTTGGCTCACAAGACTATTTAATGAAATATGGAGAAGTCAAAAGATGCCCGAAGAATGGAGAGCGAGTACACTTATACCCATATATAAGAACAAGGGAGATGTTCAGAATTGTTCAAATTATCGAGGTATCAAGTTAATGAGTCATACTACGAAATTATGGGAAAGAATTATCAAACATAGGTTAAGACAAGTATGGAGTACAAAAGAGAACCAATTTGAATTCATGCCCGACAGATCTACTATTGAAGTGATTCACCTATTGAGATATCTTATGGAATGTTTTAGAGAAAAAATAACTTTCATATAATATTTATTGATATAGAAAAAGCTTACGATAAGGTGCCAAGAGATGTTCTTTGGAGAACCTTAAAAAAAGAGGTATCCCATTCACATACATAAATCTTATAAATACGTACGATAGTGCAAAAACTTGTGTGAGGGCTCACGAAGAAATGACACCCCTTTGAAGTTAATATTTGGTTGCATCAGGGATAACTTTAAGTCCATATTTATTTATATTGGTCATTGATGAGTTAAAAAACATATTCCAGATGAAGTACCTTGGTGTATGTTATTTGCAAATGATATTGTGCTAGTGGAGGAGTCTAAGGAAAAAGTTAATAGGAAATTGGAACTACGGAGAAAATTGTTAGAAAGTAAAGGCTTCCAACTTAGTAAAATAGAAACAGAATATATGGAATGTAAGTTTTATCATTTGGGTACTTCGAGGACATAGAAATTAAGATTGGCACATAGTGCATCCCTCATAAGGAAAGTTTTAAATACCTAGGGTCAATTTTTCAAAGTGATGGAAATGTTACGCATAGAATTAATGCCAATTGGTTAAAATGGAGAGGAGCATTAGGTATTTTGTGTGATAAGAAGATACCATTAAAGTTAAAAGGTAAATATTATAGAGTAGCAATTAGACCTGCTATGTTTTATAGTCCTGAGTGTTGGATACTTAATCATCAACATGTGCAAAAGATGTCCGTAGCATAAATGAAGATGTTAAGATGGATGAGTGGTCACACAAGGAAAGATCATATACATAATGAGGTTATTAGAAAGCAATTGGGAGTAGCACCAATAGAAGATAAAATGAAGAAAAATCGTTTAAGATGGTTTTTACATGTAGAAAGACGAGCAAAGGACGCTTTCGTAAGAAGATATGAAAAATTAGATTGTGAAAATGTTAAAGGAGGAAGAGGATGACCACAAAAGTATTCGAAAGAAACTATAAAGAATGATCTAGTTTATATTGAGTTAACTGCTAGCATGGCACATGATAGGGCTATGTGGAAACAAATAATCCATGTAGTATGGGAAAAGGCTTAGTTGTTGTTGTTGTTGTTGTTGTTGTTGTTGTTGTTGTTGTTAGACGTAAGAAGCTTAATAAAGTCTGAACCGTAGATATGAATAATCTAATTGCCCATAATCTTTAGTGTTCATCTTTTTCAAACCTAAAAAAATCTTCAAGTTCCTTCCCTAAACGCACCTCTCTCCTCACCTACTCTCTTCTTTTTTCAATATCTATTATAATATATATATTGGAGTCATGAAGGAATGATAGATTTCTTTGATGTTAAGGATTACATCAAGGATCAACTTTAAATCCATATTTATTTACCTTGGTTATTGACGAGTTAATAAAACATATTTAAGATGAAGTACCTTGGTGTATGTTATTTGCGGATGACATTGTTTTAGTGGATGTTTTAAGAAAAAAGTTAACATGAAATTGGAACTATGGAGAGAAACATTAGAAAGTAAAGGCTTCCAATTTAGTAGAACAAAGACAGAATATATAGAATACATGTTTGATCATTTGGTAACTTCTGATGACATAGAAATTAACATTGGTACAAATTGCATCCCTCCTAAGGAAAGTTAAATACCTAGGGTCAGTTTTTCAAAATGATGAAAAAATGCAAGTTAGTTAAAATGGAGAGATGCATAAGGTATTTTATGTGACAAGAAAATAATATTAAAGTTGAAAGGTAAATATTATAGAGCTTCTATGTTATATGGTTCTTAATGGTGGGCAGTTAATCATCAATATATACAAAAGTTGTATGTGATAGAAATGAGGATACTATATGGAGGTCAAGGTATAGAAATGAGGATACTATATGGAGGTCAAGGTATGAGAAATTAGATGGTTAAAATGTTAAAAGAGAAAGAAGAAGACCATAAATGTATTGGAAGGAAATAATAAAGAATGATCTAGCTTATGTTGAGTAAGTATTGGCATAGCATAGGATCAAGCTCTATGGAAACAAAAAATCCATGTAGCTTACCCCATCTAGTGTGGAAAATGATTAGTTGTTGTATATATATATATATTAGCACATGCTATAACATTCTACCATAACATAATATGGATATGGTGCTGCTTCATATTGATTATTTGTTATACAATACAACCATCACATATTATCATAACATAAAACATATAGACCATTGTTTGGTACCGAAACCAAACCCAAACCAATGCAATGGTTCAGTTTCTGTTCCATGGGCTAAATGGTTTGATTCTGTTCTCCAAAAATTGAGAACCCATTATATTCAATCGGTTTGAGGTTGAGACTGGAACTCAACCAAACCAGACCATGAAGACCCCTAGTAAGTAATTTCCAATACTTCCAAAATGGCCATCTCTCTGGCAACAAGAAATGGTCTTTAATTATGCATGGGAACAAAGTCAATACAACAACAACAACAACTAAGCCTTTTCCCATACTAGACGGGGTCGGCTACATGGATTCTTTGTTTCCACAAATCCCCATCGTGTGTCATGTTAGCAGTTAACTCACAATAAGCTAGATCATTCTTTATTGTTTCTTTCCAGCACTTTTGTGGTCGTCCTCTAGCTCTTTTAATACTTTACAAATTTAGTTTTTCATACCTTCTTACTGGTTCTTCTTTTGATCTTCTTTCTATATGTCCAAACCATCTTAAACGATATTCTCTCATTTTATCCTTTATTGCTGTCACTCCTAATTTGTTTATAATAACCTCATTATGTATACGGTCTTTTCTTGTATGACCACTCATCCATCTCAGCATCTTCATTTCTGTCACAGACATCTTTTGTACATGTTGATGATGTTGATAATTAACTGCCTAACACACAGAACCATAAAACATGGCAGGCCTAGTTGCTGCTCTATAATATTTACCTTTTAACTTTAATGGTATCTTCTTATCGCAAAGAATACATAATGTTCCTCTCCATTTTAGCCAACCACCATTAATTCTGTGCGTAACATCTCCATCAATTCTTCCATCACTCTGAACTATTGACCCTAGGTATTTAAAACTTTCTTTTTGAGAGATGCAATGTGTGCCAATTTTAATTTCAATGTCCTCTAAAGTAACCAAATGATCAAACTTACATTCCATATATTTTGCCTTTGCTTTCTAATGTTTCTCTCCATAGTTTGAATTTTCTATTAACTTTTTCCTTAGACTCCTCCACTAACACAATGTCATCTACAAATAACATACACCAAGGTACTTCATCTTGAATATGTTTTGTTAACCCATCAATCACCATTATAAATAAGTATGGACTTAAAGTTGATCCTTGATGTAACCCAATATTAACTTCAAAGAAGTTTGTCATTCCTTCATGAGTCCTCACACATGTTTTTGTATTGTACATGTCTCTTATAAGGTTTATGTATGTCAATGGGATACCTCTTTTTTCCAAGATTCTCCAAATAACCTCCCTCGGTACCCTATCGTAAGCTTTTTCTATATCAATAAATATCATGTGAAGGTCTTTCTTTTTTTCTCTAAATTGTTCCATAAGACGTCTCAAAAGGTGAATCACTTCAACAGTAGATCTACCTAGCATGAATCCAAATTGGTTCTCTGTTGTACTTGATACTTGTCTTAACCTACGTTCGATAATTCTTTCCCACAATTTCATAGTATGGCTCATTAACTTGATACCTCGATAATTCGCACAATTTTGAATGTCTCCCTTGTTCTTATATATGGGTATAAGTGTACTTGCTCTCCATTCCTCGGACATCTTTTGGTTTTTTCATATTTCATTAAATAGTCTTGTGAGCCAAGTGATTCCTATTTCTCCTAGTATTTTCCAAACTTCTATAGGAATATTATCTGGTCCTACCGATTTACCACCCTTCATATGTTTAAGAGCCTCTTTGACTTCATTCTTTTGAATACGTCGGTAGAAATTGTGGTTTATATACTTTTCTGATTTGGCTAACTCTCCCAAGTTAATATTATCATCTTTATTTTCATTGAAAAGCTTATAAAAATAGTTTTTCCATCTATTTCTTATATCATCATTTGCCAACATCTGATTCCAGGACAAATTTAGAATCTTTACTTACCAAATGAGTTACTCATGAGCTTTTAGTTGGAAATCTGAATGAGTTAGTGTGCTTTCATCAAGTTGCTTTTAACTTTTCCCTTTCTTTTGACTTCTCATAGTTACAGTACATGTACCTTGCTCATCCTTTTGGAAATGACTTCATTCTACTTAGTGCAATAACTTACCTAATGGACCTGAACCATACTCTGTATGTCTTGACCAAATACACGGAAACACCAGCAACTTTGGGTGTAATGTCAAACACCGCTCCGGTTTATAAAAGAAGCCTGTTTTTCATGTGCTGTCTAGTATTTTGACCTTTAACACTTAAAGTAAAAGTATTCTTGATTCACAGATCTTTCAGTAAAAGTTCATGACTAATAATTTTATTCATTATGTTTTCTATCTTAGCCAACCCCATCTAGTATGGGAAAAGGCTTAGTTGTAGTTGTAGTAGTAGTATGTTTTCTATCTATAGGTAAAAAGTCTGTGTGTGTGTGTGCTTTATCCATGTCATTGCTTGTGAGGGCTTCGCTGATTAGGTGGTGAACTGTTCTACATATTGTGTTTTCATGTGTCTCCTTCCCTAGTATGAGCACAGGTAACATCACCATGTCAATTATGACTGATGGATTGGACTCCATCTCTTACTCGCCTAACTCTGGTTATGGGTGGATAAGACCCGCTAATATGAGCAGACAGGCATCCTCTTGCACTCTCCATTGTCAGTAAGATTTGTGACATAGATGAGCCTACTAAGTTACTCAAACACCTAGGCACTGGCCTTCATGGTAGCAACAACCCAACCTCCACAAGTGACCTAGCTTATGGCATTTTAAAGAGCTTCATGGGCAACATGATGTGGCCCGAGTCACTTACAGTTTTTTACCATGTTTATTACATGTCATAACAAACAATATTGTTCTCCTTAGTGTATCATGTATGGTGTGAACTCTGATATTTAGTCAGTTGGTGTGCCTATGACATACATAGTTTCTATAAAGTAGACTACACTCAATGATCTACCTGCCGTCTAAGTCAGTTTTAGGCAGAAGCCCTAGGTAAGTGGTTCTCTTGGTTAATTATAATGCGTAAAGTGGTAGAACCCTCAATCTTTCCGATTTCATAGAATTCAGAATGTGAAAAAAATTCTACCTTCTGCAACACAAATGGATCGTTTCCTATTCATTTCCTTACTACTATTTCATTTTCTCCAAACTTGCATAGTGCCATCAAGTAACCTTTGACCAACAAAATTGCTTCAGAAAAACAATCCAGCCAAAGACCTTTCATAGAATGGTATTAGTGGCCATCATGTTTCCTTGTGATTTTGCTCATTCCTTCATAGACTATATAACCATCTAACTACGGCCTTTGGCTAGTGTTTTTACATTTAACCATGAAAAAACAATTTTATTAGCTACTATAGAAATAGATGAACCATGTATTAGTCCATGGTTTGCCTATTGAAGTTCAAATCTCATCTTAACTACTTCATCATCAATCTAAGAAGTGTCAGAAGTACAAAGGTGAAGTTCACAAAGACAAAGCTGAATCTCTAACAGCTGTTACAGAATCAGCGAAACATTACAAGCCTCTACAGTAACATCTGATCTCACTCATTCCCTACCATGGAACACCAATGGAAGTGCTCTCAGACATAGTATGGTACAGTCGGTGAATCAAATTTTCTAACCTGCATGTGCCCAAAAGCCCAAATCGGCTATAGCCCAATAGGTAGGGCACAATTGACCTCTAGAAAGTAGAAACATAGTGTTTAAACAGCTTTATATACTCGATTAAATAGTTGGGTCACTACCATTACGAACAATGAAAATCAGGCTCTCTCTATACATGTGTAATTATTTTTAATGCCACCAAAAACTTAAACTGTACGGTAAATTGACCATAACCAAATTAGAGAACAGCACATAGTTTATGATATTGGTCATAACATGAAACCTGTCAGTGCAAGCAAACAGCAGAAGTTTGATGCTTTCTGCACCTTATAGTTGGCTAGAATAAGACATAATCCGATGCAGACATCAGCAACTTTCCACAAGTAAATAATGATCCAAATATAAAGACCCATCATAGATACGAGTTGCAACACTACCATGTGTATAGTTGTTTCCAAACTTCTTCAGGGAGTAATATATAGTCACGCCCCTCCATTAGGTTATCTTGCAATTCTGCACATATCTCAGAGTCTTCTTCACATGTCATATCATCAATTAAATCTGAATTGTCAATGTATGAAGGCCTCTTGAATGAAGCAGAAGTAGAGCTCTCCAATTCATAATCATCAAGATCCAAAGAGGAGTCATTGTTTTTTATGCTTGACATATCTTGCTGAACATAGTCAAGCCATTCCTGCCACCATCTGTGACAATCCGCACACTAAAATTAGGACACAAAACTCGTAAACCAATAAAATTCCCATGATGCAAGAAAATACGCAAAAAAAGAGATATACAACAGGATCTATTAGATTCCATTAGAGAATGTCACAATCCATGACAAAATTGCAAAGGTTTAAAAAAGAAATCTACAAACAAGAATGATAAATGAGGAAAAAGGACTCCAAAATGCAATGCTTTATTATACAGATGCAATCTCATTTATACTGTCACTTTCCCTGTTGGAAATTAGTATTTCCGTAATATTGAAGTTGAACAGCTTTGAAATGAGTCATCCATCTATGATGACTTCATGCTATAAAACCCTCATGAATAAGATGTCCGCTCTTCTCTAGTAAAACACTGGAAGTTGATTCAAGGTCTACTAATTTGTCTCTTCTTGTATGTGTAATTTCACTTCTCTTTCTATTCTTCCTTTTCCCGGGGTAGATATTTGCTTGATCTTGCTTGATTTTTCAATGTTAGTCTACTATTTTCTTCTTGTCTGCATTTTCAGTGCATATTATGTTTCCATAGATATTTTCAGGTTATTGACAAGCAGAAAACATGAATATCTTCCATAGCTTCGACATAACAGAGACAAAACAGATGTGATTGTCAACAAGCAATACTCTATATTTTATTTATTGAATAAAATATTTTCAATATGCTTTGTTTTTTCCAAAAAAGCTTGTACCTATTGAGTTTAGAGCATGCTTACTGATTAGGCATATTGTTTTTCAGTAGAAACAGTTGTTTCTAGTACAATAAGCTGTACTATAGCAGCCCTAAGCCTAGAAGCAATCCTGTGTCATATAACAGGGCCTAAGCCTCCGGTGTAATTGGTACATACAACAATAGGTCACTAGGCCTAGAAACAGTGTTGCAAGCCTGCAGCTGGTTGTACCATTGCAGGTATTGATTTTTTATGTTTATTGGTGGAAATGTTTAAAGAAAAGTAAAAAGAAATCATCCGATAAGTATACGACACTCATATGATATGGTGTGTATTGCACCGATACAAAATGATACAAAATGGGTCAAAATGATACATGTACTTGGATCGTCGATCCAGGTACCAATATATAATAACATAGTATCATATTGTACCATACAATATTTATAACGTTACTATGGACTGTGGAGGAGTAGGGGCAAGATGCTTCTCTTTTTAGCTGGTAAAAGGCATTCACATATGGATGCCCATATATGGTATATAATGTGACCCACCGAAGATCACCCAGCCTATGTTTAGCCATGTTATCAAAGTTAATTTGCAACTAATTCAAGATCAACATGATACTTTGCAGCCAAAGATAGGAGCTAACTGAGTTGCAGCTAAAACAGAGGACAAATTAGACCTGAACTTGAATTGGCTTGGAAAACCGGACCCATTGGATGACATGATGGGCTCATAGGATGTGCCCAAGGCTAGTTGATGGATCTCAAGAATTCATTTGCTTAATTAGGATTTACTCAAGTTATTTTTATGTTTTATGTTTATGTGATTAAGTATGACAGTTATCTTATTTATTTCATGAAATACGCTGGACCTATAAAAAGGGATACACATGCACAAATTACAAAGCCTTTTATTAGGTTTTGTAGTTGAAATAGGTTTCTTAGGAAAAGAGGGTTTTGTAGATGAAATAGGTCCCTTAAGTAGAGCAGGAGTTCGATGTAATCAGCCTCTATATAAAGGGCTCTAGAGAGAGATTTAGGCATGAATCAAGATTAGCTCAAGTTTTTCTATTATGGATTCCTTTGGTTATTTTTCTCTTGAATTGTCTTTCTCTCCCTCTTCTCTTCCAAATTCGTTTCTGTTAATTTCTCGATTCAAAACTGAAACCGCATTGTTTCAAGCATACAACTTCCTCGTAATCATCTAAGATTCCCTACAACCTTCAGCCTCTAAGGAGACGTCCTTGATGACTGTTGAGCTGCTTTCAATGTCCTAGCCAATCTGATTTTGGTCGTTCTAATCAGATCATTATTCCAGCGAGGAACGACGCAAAACCGCTTTATTTCAAACTTCATAGAACTCAAATGAAATTTTAGGTCACAACAACAACAACTAAGCCTTTTCCCATACTAGACGGGGTCGGCTACATGGATTCTTTGTTTCCACAGATCCCTATCGTGTGCCATGTTAGCAGTTAACTCGCAATAAGCTAGATCATTCTTTATTGTTTCTTTCCAACACTTTTGTGGTCATCCTCTACCTCTTTTAATACTTTCCAAATTTAGTTTTTCTAACCTTCTTACAGGTTCTTCTTTTGATCTTCTTTCTATATGTCCAAACCATCTTAAATGATATTCTCTCATTTTATCCTCTATTGGTGCCACTACTAATTTGTTTCTAATAACCTCATTATATATACGGTCTTTTCTTGTATGACCACTCATCCATCTCAACATCTCCATTCACCGACATCTTTTGTAAATGTTGATGATTAACTGCCCAACACTTAGAACAATAAAACATGGCAGTCTTAATTGTTGCTCTATAATATTTACCTTTTAACTTTAATGATATCTTCTTATCACAAAGAATACCTGATGCTCCTGTCCATTTTAACCGACCAGCAATAATTCTATGTGTAACATCTCCATCAATTCTTCCATCACTCTCAAAAATTGACCCTAGGTATTTAAAACTTTCCTTTTGGGGATGCAATGTGTGCCAATTTTAATTTCTATGTCCTCTGAAGTAACCAAATGACTATGTTATCAATAGCGGTTAGCGGGCTGTTAGCGGTTGACCCTAATATAGCGGTAGTGGGGATATAGCAGATTTAGCGGTACACTTTCACTTATGATTAAATAATTATATATATATAATGGATTACTCATTTCTAAGAAATATCAAGAAACACATAACTACTACTTTATCAAACTAAATAAACAAATTTAAGAAGACAAACAATAAATTTCACGTAGCATATGCATATTGAATTGTTAAACTTATATTTAAAACAAAAACATAAATGTAACCAAATTATTCTATACATTAGGCAAAATAAGTAAAAGAAACTAATATATATTATACTTATCGGATCAAGTATGGATACGAAGGACACTAATGGCAATTGCCTGCAAAAGAACTCTTACTCGTCTTACAAAAGAAAGAGGTCAACTCTTCGACATAATCAGAACAAACACTATGATAAACTTCTACACGCTCTTTTTGCATGCAAGGGTTTATAAACAATGCTTTCTAAATTAAGGCTAAGATCTCATACTTCAATTTGACATACTACCTCCCCATGTAGAAGTTTTGTTATGACCATTTTATTCATTTAACATGTTTACTCGAATGACTTTTCACATCAATGAGTCACCATATGTATCCCTTTGTAGGATACTAACATAGCTTCGACAGGTACAATGCTTGATGAGATATACATTATTATTTTTAAAATACATCTTTTAGCTATTATGATAAACTATTATACAAATAAGCAGACAACAAAATAAGCATTTATCAACCTGTGGAAGTAAATCAAGTCAAAATATAACAAAATAAGCCAACATGTTTACTCAAATGACTTTTCTATTCTCCAAGAGACACCATATGAATCCCTTTATAGGACACTAACATAACTTCGACTGGTAAAATACATGATGAGATATACATTATTATTTTGAAAATAGATCTTTTAGCTATTATGATAAACCATTATACAAATAAATAAAAAACAAAAAAAGTATTTATCAACGTGTGCAAGTAAATCAAGTCAAAATATAACAAAATAAAAATTGATAAACCATCTTGTACGCTATTCTTGATATAGCGGACCGATATAGCGGAACGATATAGCGGTCATAGCACCGCTATTAGCGGCCAAGAAGGTCGCCCGCTAATCTTCCAACGATATAGCGGTTCTCTGGCCGCTAATACGCTATAGCACGCTATAGCGGGCGCTATAGCGCGCTATTAACTACTTAGCCAAATGATCAAACTTACATTCCATATATTCTGTCTTTGTTCTACTAAGTCGGAGGCCTTTGCTTTCTAATGTTTCTCTCCATAGTTCCAATTTTCTATTAACTTTTTCCTTAGACTCCTCCACTAATACAATGTCATCTGCAAATACCATACACCAAGGTACTTCATCTTGAATAAGTTTTGTTAACTCATCCATCACCATTATAAATAAGTATGGACTTAAAGTTGATCCTTGATGTAACCCAATATTAACTTCAAAGAAGTTTGTCGTTCCTTCATGAGTCCTCACACATGTTTTTGCACCATCATACATGTCTCTTATAAGGTTAATATATGTCAATGGGATACCTCTTTTTTCCAAAGTTCTCCAAAGAACCTCACTCGGTACCCTATCATAAGCTTTTTCTAGATCAATAAATATCATGTGAAAGTCTTTCTTTTTTGCTCTAAAATGTTTCATAAGACATTTCAAAAGGTGAATTGGTTCAATAGTAGATATGCCTGGCATGAATCCAAATTGGTTCTCTGTTGTACTTTATACTTGTCTTAACCTACGTTCGATAATTCTTACCCATAATTTCATAGTATGGCTCATTAACTTGATTAGCCGACTCCATCTAATATGGGAAAAGGCTTAGTTATTGATGTTGCTCATTAACTTGATACCTCGATAATTCGCACAATTTTGAATGTCTCCCTTGTTCTTATATATGGGTATAAGTGTACTTGCTCTCCATTCCTCAGGCATCTTATGGTTTTTCCATATTTCATTAAATAGTCTTGTGAGCCAAGTGATTCCTATTTCTCTTAGTATTTTCCAAACTTCTATAAGAATATTATCTGGTCCTATCGATTTACCACCCTTCATATGTTAAAGAGCCTCTTTGACTTCATCCTTTTAAATACCTCGGTAGAAATTGTGGTTTATATACTTTTCTGATTTGGCTAACTCTCCTAAGTTAATACTAACATCTTTATTTTCATTAAAAAGATTATAAAAATATTTTTTCCATCTATTTATTATATCATCATTTGCCACTAGAATTTTTTCATCCTTGTATTTCATGCATCTAACATAATTAAGATCTTTAGTTTTCTTATCTCTAGCCCCAACTATCCTAAAAATATCTCTTTCACCCTCTTTTGAGTTGAGTTTTTTATATAAGTCCTTCCAAATTTTAGCTTTTGCTTCACTCATGGCCTTTTTCGCTTCCTTCTTTGCTTTCTTATAAGCCTCTAAAGTTCCACTAGTTTTCTTAGCAAAATGTAATTTGTAACATGGCCTCTTTGCCTTACTACTTCTCTCCACCACCAAGCTTCTTTTTGTACTCGTACACCTCCCTTAGATATCCCTAACACACCTTTCGTCACTTTCCTAATATGTATAGATATATTGTTCCACATATCACATGGTGTACCAACATAATTCCAAACATCTCCTTGAAGGACTTTCTGTTTAAATATATCTTCTTTCTCGCTTTTGAGGTTCCACCATTTAGTTCGAGTAGCTCGATGCACTCTTTTCTTCGTTGTCCATTTTTTTATTTGTAAATCCATAACTAAAAGTCGATGTTGGGTGGTTAAACTTTCTCCAGAAATTACCTTGCAATCTTTACAACACACACTATCTTTTTTTCTATAAATAAAGTAATCAATTTGTGTTTGTGATAAGCCACTCTTATAAGTAATTAAATGTTCATCTCGTTTCTTGAAGATTGTATTGACTATAAAGAGATCAAATGCCATAGACATGTCCATTTAAGTCTCCTCCTAAACAAATCATCTCCCTTGGTGGAATCTTTTGAATCACCTTATCTAACTCTTTCCAAAAAGTTGTCTTTATACTATCTTCTAGTCCTACATGGGGTGCCTAAGCACAAACTATATTCAAAACCTCTACTCCTAACACTAATTTCAATGTCATGATTCGGTCACCATATCGTTGTATGTCTACTACACTATCCTTTAAATCTTTATTTATGATAATACCAACTCCGTTTCGAGCCTTTTCTTTACCTGAGTACCATAATTTAAAAATTGTATCCTCTATCTCCTTTGCTTTTTCTCCAACCCATTTTGTCTCTTGTAAACATAGAATATGAATCTTTCTCCAAATTATAGTATCTACCACCTCCATTAGCTTACCGGATAATGTTCCGATATTCCAAGAACCAATACGAATCTTATTATCTAGGACTAGCTTCCTTACCCCACGCATCCGTCCATAATCAAAATGCGGAGACCTTTTCTGAAAATTTTTCACTACATTCGAGTGGCAATGTAGCGCGCTATAGGTCAGTTACCTACCTACATTAGCCACTTACCTACATCGCTAGCTTAACAACCCATCTTTCATTCGGGGGGAAATTTTAGGTCAGTTTTATTTTATTCTGATTCATCAAAAGTAAAATGTCTTTTTGTGTGTTCCAAGCTATGTTATCAATAGCGCGCTATAGCGCCCACTATAGCTCACTATAGCGTTTTAGCGGAGGAAAAAATGCTACAGCGGGCGACCCGCCAGACCAAATATAACGCTGCTAACAGCACTATAGCGGACCGCTATATCATTGTTAACAGACAGTGTTTTAATAGAAGTTGGATCAGGTCGATCAATTGGATCGACCTGATCCAAATGTAATAAAAGGTGAATCACGGTTAATCTCTCTCTCTCCCGCCTCTCGACATCTCTCACTCTCACGGCCTGCCACTCGCCCCTTTCGATCGCTAGCTTCCCGACCCATCTTTCATTCTTGCTCGTGCCTCCTTTTCTTTTCCCCCTCTCACCAAAGCCCTAGAAATCGTGAAATCAAACTGGAATCGCCCTAAAGGGAGCACAGAAACAAAGTTTCTCCCACCATCTAGCAATCTCTTCATTTGCCTCAATCCGCAACGAGAAATTTGATATGGGTTTTGCCATAAACAGCAAGGGATTGATCGCGAAGACGCTGTCTTCTTCTCCCATTACCACCTCAACGTCTCTCACGAACACCATCAATGGATCTCACCACTTTAAGATCAACGGATATTCTTTGTCCAAGGGGATGGGCGTTGCAAATACGTAGCGTCCGATACGTTCGTCGTTGATGGGTATTCATTGGTACGTGTCCTTTCTTCCTTTTCCTATGTGGTTACATTATCATAGAGTGGAGTCATAAGACTCATAATCATGTATGGAGGGTAGCTAGAAACAGTCGTGGCCTATCGAGACCCTTCTTGAGATTGGGAACATTTAAAGACGTGCACGATGCTATATGATGCGCCTATATTTCCGCTTTTTCCAGCATGTCATGGGTGATTTTTGTGATGATGGTGCCTATTTTTCTTTTCTTTTTTTCTTGGTATCTCCTTTTCTTATTGATAAGTAAGCTTTTGTTTTCAGTTTGGGTTATGATTGTTATGACGTTGCTTGTACTTTATCCTTTTTATGTAAGCTAGAGCCAACCCAAACTCTTGTGCAGATTAAGGCTGTAATTGGAGCTCTCCACAACACCCGTGGCTTACCATGGCCTGAAAGTTATTCTTGCTCCAATGACACAGATTTGCTTGATTGGCTTAGATGTTGGTTTGGGTTTCAGGTACATGCCGAATCTCTCTCTCTCTCTCTCTCTCTCTCTCTCTCTCTCTCTCTCTCTCTCTCTCTCTCTCTCTCTCTCTCTCTCTCTCTCTATGCACATGTACATGTACAAAAACAAACAAATACACATATATAGAGAGAAAATATGTTTTCTGCCTGATTCAGGCATGTTCTTGTTATCAAATTACAATATTATTATTCATGTATTTTAGTAAATTCTAAATGGCGTAATTGCATTATAAAAACTAAAACTTGTACGGGACATAAACTCTCTGTTGCAAATTGACACTCTAAAGTATGTAAGTGTCATTTTGACATATCATATGCTTGTTTGCAAGGAATAATATTTCTCTCTTGTGCTCTCTATGCTAGGCAAATAGTCAATATGCAATTTGGTTCTTCTTCATGAAAGAGATGTCTCATAAGTTTTATTTTAAACTACCATTATGCTGAATTAGTTGACAGACTTGCTGCAAGTCAGAATTCTTACTCACTAGACTTGAAACTGAGAAACTGGGGGGTTGATGAATCCAAGTGCCCTGTCATATGTTAATTTTTAGAAGTTAGAAGTAGAATTTGTTTATTTAGTTTGATTCATATTTATAAAAGAAGTGGTTGTGTTTCTTGATATTTCCTAGAAATTAGAGAACCCATTATACATATATATATATACATATAATTTTTTAATCATAAATAAAAGTGTACCGCTAAATTCACTATATCCCCGCTACTGCTATATCAAGGTCGACCGCTAACAACCCGCTAACCGCTATTGATAACATAAGTTCCAAAACTGGAATGCATCATAATAGTCCACATTACACATCATATTGTACACAGGTCCTATTTCGTTCACTCAAGCATGTGTTGTGTCTAATAGTTGCTACAAGATAGTTCTTTCTTTTCATTTTTATGTATGGACTATTGATGCATTTTGGTAGAACAACGTAAATATGATCTATAAACTTGACGGGCCATCAAATATTCCAATGTATTAACATGTTCTTTAGAAGACTATGTGGATCAAACTGATTCAGCTAAATCCGGCAGGCAAGCATGACGTAACAGATGGGGCTAACTATAGTATGGCGAATCAACAGTCCCTACGGCCTACATCCATGCATATATACATTCTTTCCAGCACAAACTATAAATACAGTTCCAGTAATCTTAAAAAATAACTCACCCACTAATAGAGGCACTATAATCGTCAAGTTCAGGCAACCAGTCATGTGTGCCAATGTGGAAGAGGTATGAAGGTATCAACACTAAGATATGGGATTTAAGGTTAGCAAGCCAAACAGTTCATTGAAATGTTCTTTCATTAAAATATACACAATAGTAAGCTACTGCATAAACTCCGCCCATGTAAGGGATCACCCTTGCATTGCGAGTCCCAAGGCCGGATAAAGGAGGAAGGTTGTGTTAGGCTTTCGACAGCCAACATAGAACTTCGTCAGATTTTATAACATGAATTACAAAAATTATGAGCATTGCTTTGGGGCATCCCCACATACCGACGTGTTGCAGAGCCCGAATACAGTAATAAGTAGCAAGGGCCACTACATTTTCGCCCGAATGTAGTGAATCAATTACAGAGAGGGTTCTCACATCATGGACGGGTGTGGGTAAAGAAGTTAGTCCCGCTATATTGCCGCCCGAATATAGTGAATAATTTGCCGCAAGGGTCTCCGCATTTAAATTATGGTACTCAAGTAAAGAAAAGGCTCATAACGGAGTTGGTATTATCATAAATAAAGATTTAAAGGATAGTGTAGTAGACATACAACGATATGGTGACCGAATCATGATATTGAAATTAGTCTTAGGAGCAGAGGTTTTGAATATAGTTTGTGCTTACGCACCCCAAGTAGGACTAGAAGACAGTATAAAGATAACTTTTTGGGAAGAGTTAGATAAGGTGATTCAAAAAATTCTACAAAGAGATGATTTGTTTAGGAGGAGACTTAAATGGACATGTCGGTAAAGAGGCATTAGGATATCAAGGTATTCATAGAAACTTTGGTTTTGGGGATATAAATGAGAAAGGTAGGGAGATTTTAAATTTTGTTATGGCATTTGATCTCTTTATAGTCAATACAATCTTCAAGAAACGAGATGAACATTTAATTACTTATAAGAGTGGCTTATCACAAACACAAATTGATTACTTTATTTATAGAAAAAAAGATAGTGTGTGTTGTAAAGATTGCAAGGTAATTTCTGGAGAAAGTTTAACCACCCAACATCGACTTTTAGTTATGGATTTACAAATAAAAAAATGGACAACGAAGAAAAGAGTGCATCGAGCTACTCGAACTAAATGGTGGAACCTCAAAAGCGAGAAAGAAGATATATTTAAACAGAAAGTCCTTCAAGGAGATGTTTGGAATTATGTTGGCACACCCTGTGATATGTGGAACAATATGACTATACATATTAGGAAAGTGACGAAAGATGTGTTAGGAATATCTAAGGGAGGTGTACCGGCACAAAAAGAAGCTTGGTGGTGGAGTGAAGTAGTACAAAATAAAATCAAGGCAAAGAGGGCATGTTACAAATTACATTATGCTAAGAAAACTAGTGAAACTTTAGAAGCTTATAAGAAAGCAAAGAAGGAAGCGAAAAAGGCCGTTAGTGAAGCAAAAGCTAAGATTTGGGAGGACTTATATAAAAAACTCAACTCAAAAGAGGGTGAAAGAGATATTTTTAGGATAGCTAGGGCTAGAGATAAGAAAACTAAAGATCTTAATTATGTTAGATGCATAAAAGACGAGGATGAAAAAATTCTAGTGGCAAATGATGATATAAGAAATAGATGGAAAAACTATTTTTATAATCTTTTTAATGAAAATAAAGATCTTAGTATTAGTTTAGGAGATTTAGCCAAGTCAGAAAAGTATATAAACCACAATTTCTATCGACGTATTCAAAAGAATGAAGTCAAAGAGGCTCTTAAACATATGAAGGGTGGTAAATCGGTAGGACCAGATAATATTCCTATAGAAATTTGGAAAATACTAAGAGAAATAGGAATCACTTGGCTCACAAGACTATTTAATGAAATATGGAAAAACCAAAAGATGCCCGAGGAATGGAGAGCAAGTACACTTATACCCATATATAAGAACAAGGGAGACATTCAAAATTGTGCGAATTATCGAGGTATCAAGTTAATGAGTCATACTATGAAATTATGGGAAAGATATCTTGAGGAGTGAAAGATTCCGAATTTTTCAGGGATTTTGACTCATAATAAATATCATTCTCAAAAAATTTCACATCCTTGGACACGTACAATTTGTCTTCTATAGGATCAAAACACCTATACCCCTTTTTGTCAATGCCATAACCAAGGAAGACACATTCAATAGCTCTAGGTGACAATTTGTCATTCTTGTCAGTATACACGAACCATCTACATCCAAAAACCCTAAGTCTTTCATAATATGGAGGAATGTTGTATAATTTTTCGAAAGGTGAAGTATTCTCAAGGTTAGAGGAAGGCATTCTATTTATAAGATATATTGTGGTAAGAGTAGCTTTGGCCCATGAGAATTTAGGAACCTTACTAGCCATTAGCATAGTTCTATAAGTTTCAATAATATGCCTATGTTTTCTTTCCGCTAGACCATTTTGTTGAGGTGTTTTAGTGCATGATTTTTGGTGAATAATATCATTAGTTTCAATAAATTTATAAAATTCATTAGACATGTACTCTCCTCCCGAATCGGATCTAAAGATTTTAATGGTTGCTCCAAATTGGTTTTTGATCATATTACAAAATACTACAAATTTTTTAAATACTTCGGATTTGTGTTTTAAGAGATATATCCATGTAAATCGAGTAAAGTCATCCACAAAAATCACATAGTATTGCAATCCTCCTTTAGAAACAACGGGCGCTGGGCTCCAAACATCCGAATGTATTAAATCAAAAGCTTTCTTTGGTACATAGTTTCTTTTTCCAAAAGAAAGATGATGCATTTTTCCAAGACTACAATCTTTACATTCAAAATTTTTCTCCGTAATGCTTTTCATCAAAGGAATGTTACACAATTTTTTAGAGTCCAAGTATCCAAGTCTTTTATGCTATAGCGTAGCATTTTGGGTTATGTTACAAAAACCCAAATTTGGCATAACAAGATAGTCCATTTTATATAGTCCACTTTCTCTATGGCCTTGACCAATCACCTTCTTCGATAGGTGATCGTGCACCACACAATATTTGGATGAGAAAGTGACTATACAATTGTTATCACATATTTGAGCAACGGAGAGTAGATTTAAATTAAGTTTAGGTATAAAACTTACATTTTGAATTTTAAAGTTTTGTTTTTCAAGGTTTCTTAATTTTTTGATTTGAAGTTTTGTTCCATCGGCCGTAAACACATGCTTTCCAATGGTTTCACAAGAATTAATCAAAGAATCTTCACTATGTGTCATATGAAAAGATGCACCGGAATCTAAAAACCAAGACATAACTTGCGAAGTAGCTAGAGCATTCCTGGAGATGCTTGCTTTTTCTTTAAAAATTTCTTCTATGTATGCGTTGATGTTGTTGGGCAAGACACCTTCTTCTTCCACAGCTTCCACGTTTCCACCCCTTTTTCGAAGTAGAGGACAAGTGGTTTTAATGTGTCCACTTTCCTTGCAATAATGGCAAATTGTATCATTATTGGGCCATGATCTCGTGGGCTTCTTGAATGGGCCTTCATTGTTCTTGGCATGTGGAGGCTTGTAAGTCTTCAAATTTGCTTCGGATCTTGATGCGGCAAGTACGGCTTCTTTGGCCACATGCATGTTTTTTAATCTTGTTTCCTCCATAACAAGATCGGCTAGAAAGGTATCCCCTCTAGGTCTAGGTTTCCTATATATAAGGCTTAATCTAATGTTTTCAAATTCATCTCTTAAACCACGCATAAATAAGAAAAAATATTGATTTTCCAAAAATTCTTGAAATTCATCTTATTTGTGAAGTTTTCCAAATTTGTCAAAACTTCTTAATTGAGTCCATAGTTCTGAAAATTCATTGTGACAGTCCCTAATGCTAAGATTCCCTTGTTTGAGCATAATCATTCTTTCCATGGGATCAATTTGAAAGACAAAATCATCTTGAGAATGAAGCTTTTTCAAATATTCCCAAGTTTCAAACGCATTTTCAAAAGTATTAATCCGATTTCTAAGTTTTTCATCCACATTTTGACAAATAATCCATGTGATTTTTGCATTCATTTTTTCCCATAATTTCAAATCGATTTTGAATTTCTCATGTGCTTTGATAATTTCATCATCATCTAAGCCATCAATGTCCAAAATTGGTTCATTTATAGTCCCATCAATGTAATCCCAAAAATCTTTTGATAAAAAATATTTTTTCATTGTTCTAGCCCAACTTTGATAACTTTTCGGGTCTAGAATGCATCTAAACGACTCATTTTTACCTTCCATTTATACAAAAAATGAGTATTTTAGACTAACCTCAAGTTTGATGCAAGACTTCAACTTTCGCACTTTCGGCACACTTCCCGATGCACTTGTTTTCTTCAATCCGAGGCTCTGATACCATGTAAATAATTGTCGATGATCAAAGGTTGATGCGGCACGAATCAATATCACCAAGTCGCCAAGAGTCAAATGACATTCACTCACGAATGTCTATCTTCAAGAATGATTAACAAGAGCGGAAGCACATACAAAACAAATCAAAATGCAGTGCAAGACTGCATAATTTATTCATGAGTGAGTGGGATATATATAGACATTACATAGGTTTATGAATGTTAAGAAAGAAATAAAAAAAACAAGAGAAAACATAGGTTCATGAAGGTTGGGTGCTGCGCACAGGACTGCACAGCAGTCCAACGGCTATTCAACTAGCCGTTGGAGGCCAGCTGCCTCCAACGGTTAGTTGACTAGCCCCCCAGGCCCAAGTGGCTTGGGCCAGTCCAACTTCAAACACGGGCTCTAGTGGCCCGAACCTATTACACTTAACAACCGTATCGTATCGTGGACGTACGGTGCGATACGGATAACACTGATTGTGGGAAAGAATTATCGAACGTAGATTAAGACAAGTATCAATTACAACAAAGAACCAATTTGGATTCATGCCAAGCAGATCTACTGTTGAAGCGATTAACCTTTTGAGATGTCTTATGGAATATTTTAGAGCAAAAAAGAAAGACCTTCACATGATATTTATTGATCTAGAAAAAGCTTATGATAGAGTACCGAGGGAGGTTCTTTGGAGAACTTTGGAAAAAAGACGTATCCCATTGACATACATTAACCTTATAATAGACATGTATGATGGTAAAAAAACATGTATAAGGACTCATGAAGGAATGACAGACTTCTTTGAAGTTAATATTGGGTTACATCAAGGATCAACTTTAAGTCCATACTTATTTATAATGGTGATTGATGAGTTAACAAAACATATTCAAGATGAATTACTTTGGTGTATACTATTTGCAGATGACATTAGTGGAGGAGTCTAAGGAAAAAGTTAATAGAAAATTGAAACTATGGAGAGAAACATTAAAAAGCAAAGGCCTCCGACTTAGTAGAACAAAGACAAAATATATGGAATGTAAGTTTGATCATTTGGTTACCTTAGAGGACATAGAAATTAAAATTGGCACACATTACATCCCCAAAAAAGAAAGTTTTAAATACCTAGGGTCAATTTTTTAGAGTGATAGAAGAATTGATAGAGATGTTACGCATAAAATTAATGCTGATTGGTTAAAATGGAGAGGAGCATCAGGTATTCTTTATAATAAAAGATATCATTAAAGTTAAAAGGTAAGTATTATAGAGCAACAATTAGGCCTGCCATGTTTTATGGTTCTGAGTGTTGAGCAGTTAATCATCAGCATGTACAAAAGATGTCTGTGATAGAAATAAAGATGTTCAGATGGATGAGTGGTCATACTAGAAAAGACCGTATACATAATGAGGTTATTAGAAACAAATTAGGGGTGGCACCAATAGAGGATAAAATGAGAGAATATCGGTTAAGATGATTTGGACATATAGAAAGAAGATCAAAAGAAGAGCGTGTAAGAAGGTATGAAAAACTAAATTTAGAAAGTATTAAAAGAGACAAAAGTGTTGGAAAGAAATAATAAAGAATGATCTAGCTTATTCTTATTGTGAGTTAACTGCTAACATGGCACATGATAGGGATATGTGCTAACATGGCACATGAAAGATTCTTCTCTTTCTTCTAAGAACGGCTTCTCTTCCACTTTTCATAGCTTAACATGCACAAACATGCCATTGTGGACAAGTCCATAGCTGTAATGGAGTGCCAACGCAACACGGACGAGAAACAGATTGTCGACTTAGAGCATTTGCAGAAAGACGTTTGATCTTCCCATTGATAACAGTTAAAACTTAAAAGGTCTCAAATTACATTCTTTTATCTCTTGTAAGATTGACATAAAAATTGAACAAAAATCACCACGTACGCAATCTATTCAACTCAAAAGACATCTTCTCAAGGTCAAAAAGAAGGTGTTCAATTTTTACAAACTTTTACTTCTGTGCTACTAGGGAACGGTATCAAAATAGCTAAGGTGTGTGTGTGTGAGAGAGAGAGAGAGAGGAAGGGATTGCCTTAGGGTAATGATGTAGAAAGAATCGCCCTCTTTGATCTGAGACTCCGAAGAGTCGATCAAGTCTCGTATCACCAGCATCTCTTCCTCCGGCGCCAATTCCGAGCTCTCCATGGCCACCTCTCTCTCCGAATTTTGGGCGGGCAACGCTTCCCCTTTTTATACAGAGAAAGGAAGCGAACTCAGTTAGCGATGGTTTGCCTCCATGGTCTGAAGCGATTTTCTCCGGTGACATTCATACCTTTGGTATCGAAATATCTACGGTTTCTCAAGAAAGAACCGGGTAATTGTTTGGACAGTCCGCCGTCTTTTTGAGGGTCAATTCAGGGGAGTTCAGGAAATTGATTACCTTTCATTGCCCTCGCCAGAAGCTCCGGTGTACCAACGAACTGTTTTGCCTGGAACCCAATTCCCGTGCAAGCTTCCAACCCTGAAAAGGTTGTGCTCACTTCGGAAAAGCTTTTCGGTGAATCAGGTAGGGTTCCAGGTTTGTGCTTTGCATCATATATTTTAGATTAGTCAATTTGGTTAGTACCCTATTTGATGAGTTTGAGTAAGGCAAGTGAATGGTATTGATACTAACTAAATTGTGAGTTGAAAATAACCAAATGTGGGAAAATTGTTCCAAGTACGTCGAGGGCGTGGAACCAAAGAGTCCTCTTTAAAATTTGATGAGTTGAATATAAAACCAACGAAGACAAGTCAATTTGGCTAATGCTATTGCAGTGCTCCCCATGTTCATGCAATCTTTGCTTCCAGTGTGGGTCGCCCTCCCTTAAAGTAGAGTTCCCTTAGGCTTATACTTTTATAGTACAACACACATTCCAGTAGGGATCCACCGAACTTTGTGGTCTTTTTATTGCACTTAAATCTGTTGCTAAGTTCGTCTGGTTTGATGAAGCATCAGATTTGGGGCTTGTCACAAAAGATCTTGCCTGTAAGGTCCATACACGAGATATACCTTCCTTACTTCCTTGTGCTTGGCTAGAGCTGTAAATGGCATGGATCAGCCTAAACTTGAATTGATCAATTTTAGGTTCTCACAAACTGTTAGCATGGCATAGGATCGAGCTATATGAAAACAAAGAATACATGGAGCGGACCCATCTAGTATGGAAAAGGCTTAGTTGTTGTTTTGGTTTTCCCATAAAGCAATCCTCTCATATAGTGTTGCGGGAAATCATACATTGAATAACTTGTTGACACGAAAAGCTTCGTAGCTCAGTCTAGTGCCCTTGACCAGATTTAGCCGAAGAGCATCAAAATCGATCCATCTACCATCTGGGTCAACTTCTATGTGTTCACCGTGATGAGCTACTTCCAAATCAAACCTGATATGAGTCTGAAAGTGTTATACGCTTCGATTATTGAAGCAACTTGTTGATCCTTAGGAATTTTGAAGTGATGGTGCATTCTTGAAGCCGTGACACCAAAGTCATCATCTCAAAACTCAAACCCATGGACTTGTTCTACCGTCTTGTTCTTGAAGCCGTGACACCAAAGTCAAGTGAGTGCATATCTTCTTTATAATGCTTCATTTGTGCAAGAAAATCTGTCACCGCACAAGGTTCAACAATCCAAATGATAAACATAAACAATGCACTCTCCAAAATGCCAAGGTGCCAAGTACAAATATTTTCACCATTAACTTAAAGAAAGGTGGCAAATGAGCATGGTATGATTTTCATGGTAGCGCACAACTGTTGTGAGATGACGTATAATCCGGAGGTTACTAATGACAAGCATGGTGTCTCCATTGAGCACCCTTTGAATTTGTGAAAGTTGTGATTTTGTTCATGACATCCAAAATGTTCGTACTTTATTAATGAACAAAGTTTCTGAATAGTTACTAGAAATATAATTAAATTATATAAAAGAGATCAAAAGAGCTAGCTCATATCCGAATGCATTCTATATGCTGATACATAGAGTTGTATGTAAGAGTGAGCCTATGTAAAAATAATATGCATTCAAATCTTATTACAAAAGAGCTTGTCCATTTGATTGTAATTTGAAATCAATAATAAGAGAAGAAAGTCTCCAAATCGGTGTGTCCAAGTTCATGCAAACATCTTCTTGCTCCACAAACAAGGGTCGTCTCCTCATGCTACTGGGGTGCCTCCAAGCTATCGTCGTCTTGCTTTGTGAATCAGTGACTGCGACTTGATGTATCTCTTCCTCAGCAATGATCAATTCCAAGGTAGTGCACTCGCACTCCAAAGGGTGATGCACCACTAGCTCCTTAATCATAGAGTATGGGAAAAAATACCTTAAAATAAGAGAAAAAATGTTTATGATGGTTGTAAACGCATGCAATGTTTGAAACCAAATGGATATGATATGCATATGATATTGAGATGGATAAGGCCCCATATGAGATATGATCTTTAACTAAACCAAAGAAGAACAGAAGTTAGTATGATAAAATAATTCCTTTAATGAATATGAGCATGGTAGGCATGCCCGGTTTTGACCCGGACCAATGGTTCTAATTGGAATTGAACCGCACCAGAACCAGCCAAACTAGAATTGTTCCTCAGTTCGGTTATGGTTTTGAAAATATTGAAACCGCATAGGAAACAAAATCGAAACTACCGGTTTCAACCCAGTTGGAACCGGTTCTATTTTCGCTAAAAGTTTCTTTTAATTTTGCTTTAATTTCCTTTTATTGATTTCCCTTCATTTTTCAAACTTTCTCTCTATTCCTACGAGTCTCAATAAAGTGTTATACCCACTCTCTATCCCTATGAATAGCCTAAACGATGGTTTATCAAATCAACAAGAACACAACAAATGAGCCTTTGCCATGGTAAGAGTTAACTCAACATAAGTTAAATCATTCTTTATTAGTTCCTTCTACCACTTTTGTGGTCTTTCTCTTCCTCCTTTAACATTTTCATAGTATAGTTTCTCATACCTTCTTATCATAGCTTCTTTTGATCATCTTTCTATGTGTTCAAACCATCTTAAAGAATTTTCTCTTATTCTATCTTTTATCGGTGTTGCTGTCAATTTGTTTCTAATAACCTCACTATATATACCGTCTGACCACTCATCCATATTGGTAGAAATGGGAAAACATGTTGCTTCCCAAAAATCAAATGACCGAAAGAAATGGGGTATTTGTCATGCCCTCATATTTTCCACCTTTGGTATAGACTCCAACATCCGATTGATATTCACGTTTCTTTTTCTTTGGTCTATAGATTTTAACTATTTCATTTTCCTTGTAGCATGATAGTACCAATGGTCCTAGACATCACCACTATTAGTGGCATGCCTATTACTGGTGAGGGTGTGGCTTCTCTTGTAAGCAAGAACAAGCCATTCGACAAATCACATTCAATAAATGTACTTCCTATTTTACCTAGCTATTATTGAAGCTAACATGCAACTTGATGGTGGAGGTACCAAAGTTGAGCACCTCAAGTTCTTGCTTTACTGGATATATTGATATATTATTTGTATCTTGGCTCTCGAAGTGGTAAAGTTTATTCTTCATATGTTTTGTGATAATGTTGGCAAAACTTATTTCTCTTGCTTCTTTATTCTTGAGAATGGTTTGATTTTCCATGTGTAGGCAATGACTAACTTCATTATAGGTGAATCGGTCAACCTCTTTCAAAGTCTTATGTGGTAACCTCAACTATGGATTCATTTATACAACTCCCAAGTTTGGTTTTTGTGACCTTCCAAATTCTATCATCCCCAAGAACCCCTCAAGCCATCAATATCAATGACTTTCTCACCTAGGTCCCTCAAATTGAATGTTTAGTGGTTGATATGTTTTGGATATTTTTACCTTAAGGCTGAGGGGTCCCTTGATTATCTTCTTCTCTACTTTAGCATCGGCCGTTGGGATAAAACTCATCTTTCATTTGTCAAGGATTCATATGATTCCCAAAATTCCAGTTTCACTTAGCCATACATTCTATTTCATTGGATCTCTTCCATTGCCTAAAACCATTTAATGAGTCAGGTGCTTTATCTATAGAACCTGACCTTGCTCAACAGTTAGGTCTTATTGAGGTTATTTTGATTCTATTATATTTAATGTCAATTATAGTAGGAAAGTCTCTCTTGAATATGTCAATGTTGATCTCTTAATAAATTATTTTTATTCATGTCAGAGCTTACTCCTTCAATTGTCAATCATTGTTCTCCTTAAAGAAATAGATTGGTTTACTGAATGGTGATACCAAGTGTGTGGTTAGATCCTTTTTGATTGGTAAAAATTCTACATAGTGAAATTTGTTGATTTTGGAACACACTAAAAAAAATAAAATCTTAGGGTTCTTGTCACAACCTCCACCAATTTCCAAAGTAAAGTTGAAGAAGGACCAATCCCTAGTAGAAAAAGGCATAGTTTAGGCTCAAAAGGGAACCACTAAGACTATAGATGATCTTCCTTGCAACCATCCACCAAACCTTCCTCAATACGGTAGCTAGTAGAGTCATCATCTAGTAGTGATGATGACATCACTTTGATCGGTGTTGAATCCTCCTTATTTCCATAGACTTTATTGGATGAACTTTCCTATCACTTGGATCTACAATTCTCATGTCGCAGTAATAATTGTGTTGCCTCTTGATTTGGCTGAATCTGGTAAGCATTTCTTTCTGCTTTTATTATTAATTCTCTTTTGTAACTTATATTTCTTCTTATAGGATAATGTTCTTATTTCCTCCAAACGCTCTTGCTTCAAAGCTTGTTGGTGAAAAGAGACAAAGAAAAGAAAAGTCATGCATCATAATATGTCCTCTTCCACCACTAATGTCAAGGTGGATCTTCCTATGGCAAAAGCCATGCTGCATCGAAACAAGTTTCTTCCTAACGATGATATAGAAGCAGGTCTTTATACATCTAATATTCACCACTGAGGTCTCCCAATATCGTACCCATCAAACAAATAGCCGATATGTATGGTATTGAGGTAGACATACATTGGGTAGATCCAACTCTAAAAGAACACCTAGATCCATGTTGGAAGAAACATTGGTGTACATGGCTAAAACTAGTATGCCTCTAGCTATTGAAGTCCCCATTTCACTAGAAACTTTAGTAGTGTGTCTTGGACTTTATTTGGCATTTTTTGGATCATTTGACCCATTGTTGAAGCACCTCAGATTCATACTTACCGAAGCTCTAAATGGGTCAAATCTACCTAATCCTCTCCACCAAACTTATTGTTGCTTGCTTTCTATTTGTTGATGCAAGATGTATTTCTTCAGTTAGGTTCACAACCCTCCCTATGAATGACCAAGGTCTAATTATTAGGTGTATCTCTTTGATTACACTTATTATATTGGTCTATAGATTTTGTAGTTCTCACAAACATTTTCATATTTGATGCAATCAGCTATGATAGTTAGCTAATAATAGCCATTGCATATTACAACCAATTTCCTCTTCTCCTAAGTAATTTAAAAGCATCCCTTCATGACTCAATAATTTCAGCATATCATTTCCATTGGTACTTAGTTTTCCTATCAATTTTCTCCAAAGTATTGCTTAAATACTAAATCAGGCCATCCCTTCATTTATTGTTGATTCTGGATGTTGCCTTTGCATGAGAAAGATTTATTTGAAGCATTTGGTCCTCATGCTATGTCCAGAAGCCTCTTTTGCCGAAGTGGCCTAGTAGCATATTGACTGTTGGTTTGAGCATTCTATATAATGTCAAGTTTGATCCTTGTATAGGTCCACAAATGCAAAGTATCATATTCTTTGTCCTTTTGGACCTCATCTAATGATTATTTTGTATTTCAAAAGTGGCAGTGACCAAGATAATCAATCAAACACCAAAAGTTGTCTGTTGAATTCATTATGAGACAGATTCTTGGTATTTTCTATTTGACCTACTTTGTCAACATTTTTTCTTGCCAATTTTCTTTTCTATGAGATCCTTGATTTGTTGATGTTTCTTAATTTAGGTCTCCATACTTGTTTGGCTGATGGCTATCTCGAGGCTTGTGTGCTTCATCATCCTACTAAAGACAAGTTGTGAACATTGATCACATTCACAAGTAATTCAGAAAGGGGTCGACGTCAGTTGCCAACTCCATCTCTTTGAACCTGAGTTGGCCCTCTTTGAGTGCTTTTTGCACTAAATTATAGAATATAACAAAATTGTTGATACTATAAGTTGTAGTATTATGCCATTTATAGTAATACTTCTTTTCCTAGAGTTTCTTCTATTTTTGAATCTTATGGTCATTCTTTAGTTCGATTGGGTTGTCTTTTAACATACAATAAAAAATGTCTTATGTCTCGTCTACATCGAGGCTCTTTTTTCTCTACACCTTTTCTTTTCCTTTAGCAAGCTTCAAGGCAGGGCATGAATAGGGTTGATCCCTTAGAAGTTCAACAACCAATACTTCGGCAGCCAAATAATTTTTTCCTTGGTTGATTATCAAATTTTATAGAAGATATGGGTTTGGCATTCTTTGCTTCAACCATGGGTTCTGTTTGCCCAACAAAAATATTATTGTTGAAAGATTGCCCTCCTAGCTAGATCCAGGAGGTCTATACAATTTTTTGTTATCAACAACCAACACAACTTCATTAACATAGTTTTGATAGCAGTAGTGCCACATGGGGATTATGAGACTCTTGCATTGTATTGTCCTTTTATCCATCCCAATCTCATCTTGAACTTCGTTACATGTTTGCTTGGATTTTCTTTGTACTAGTGAAATCTACTACTTTGGTTCTGAAGTTCAACAAGAAGAATCTCTCATGAAATAGCATTTTCATCTCATTCATGAACAAAGTTTGGGGACAATGTTAAATACCAGAGGAATGCAGTCCCAATTAGCAAAGATGGGAAGAGTTGAAGTTTGTAAAATCCATTATATCCCAATGCTCCAGATTGTATTGTAAACCACCCTATTTATTCAAGAGTAGACTTAACATCCTCTCTTAAAAAGGTTGAAAAATTGGGGATATTGAACCCTAAAGGAAGAGGTTATATTATTGCCGCTCATTTTGGGCATGGATAAGCTAGATCAATAATTAACAATGCAATTGATTCTACACCAAAATGAATGCACATTGTTTCAGCAAAGAAGTTTGGATCGATATGTGCCACAAGCCTATATTCGGCAACAGGTTGATTTATCTACAGGATGTCGCTTGAGAATGTTGACTTGTCACCCATTATTGTCGTATGGTTCATTATGGTAATCAACAACATTTGGTAGAGGCCAAGCCATCTTTTGAGGCAAATTCTTCATGTTCTTCAATATCCCGAGTGGTTATTTTTTGTTTTTTAAAGGTCAAAATATGGAGTTTCGGTTACCGGTTGGCAATGGAGGTATTGAAGGGCTTGCAATCCATTTATGCCTATTCTCAGTTCAAACTTTTTCATACAGAAGATTAGGTCGTTGAATGGGATACTGCAGTGGTGTCCCAAATGTGGTCATTATATATGCCTTAGCTAATGATTGCATGTGTCCCCCCATGAGCTCGAGTGGCAGTTGGCTTGATTCTAAATCGTATTGGATGGTGGTTGAACACGTAACCTGTCCTCAACGTTCATTCCTAAACTCCATCTCTAGGGTATTATTGGTTTCATTCTATACCATTATTTGAAAGATGATAAAGTGCTAATAGCCTTTCACAAAGCTGGTTGAAACTAAACCCTAAGGGTTGGAGAGGGTTGTGGTTTGACAATATTGATTCAAGACATAGATTCTTCATTTGCGCTAGTCTTCGATGGGATCAGGGTTCCACCACTGCTAGTAAAATGAGAAGCATTATTGTTGTTCTTCACTTGTACCGGTCTCTCCTGATCCACAAAATTAAAGTCTCATCCCACGAAAATGAAGCGAAAGACAAATTAAATTTTTCACTTGTGGTGTTCCACTAGGCATGCTAAAAAGGGCATTGCCATAGAAATCTCCCTACGAAACACATTGATGATCTAAATTGGCAGTCTATCGACACCTATCTTTTCAATGGTGGTTTCCATACCAATTTTCTTCCAAAATTATGTTCAACTTAAACTCCTGTATCGACCTTTATATGGAACAACTTTTTCCTCCAGAACGGTCTCTAATTCACTGTTGCGTTGTGCCTTTAACCTTTGTCGATTTTCCTTGGATTATGTCGGCCATCTAAGAAACATATTGTATTGTCATTTTTGTTATTATTTTACCGATTACTCATTTCAAACTTTATAACACTAATTTGTTTTCTTTCCATAGCTAACTGTTCATCCTTGTTGTTAAGTCCGTATATCATTTTACATTTCATTATTCCAGCAAGCATTTCTTCTTTCATTATTCCAGCAATTCATATTTGGTGTTCAAGACCTCAGTTGCTTCCAGAGAAAGGTTCATATTCACAATATTCTCATTTCCTCGCCTTTCATAGCAAAGATTCCGACATCCTAGGTAGCACCACTTTTGCCTCTTAAGTTCTCCGTCATCTTGAGAGTTTTACATTGCTCTGACTCGCATCCTCCGACTATATTCACAAATTCAATACATGAGTTTTGAATGACCATGGAGAGCCCATAAGCGCTAGCAAGAGTTCTCTCTCCGCTTTAAAGAATAACTGAAAGAGATTATTGCCCAGGCTCACGTGAAACCCCTCAGGATGACTCCCAATTGTTTGTTAAAAGCATTTTCCATCATTTCAGAGCTAAAGCCACAGTCCGAGAAAGGACGTCCGATGACACAACAAGCGCATTGCTGGATACCCTTTCGACTGTCTTGTTCATCAAAGTGGATGACTTCCTCTGGATTGTCAGCATCCATGCCACTCTATTGAATAGAATTCATCTCTAACACCAAGAAACTCAAAGAGATCGACATAGAAAATGAAATCTTCGTCACCCTTGAGAGCACTAGACACCCGTTCTATGGCACCTTATCTTACATATCAACTTTGGCACTAAGCATTTGTCGTCGTTTACAAATCAAAGTCCATTTAATAGGTGTATTGATTTTCACAAGAGTAGTTAAGGGTTTAAATGTGCTTTTTAACTTTCACCTCGTTCTTAAAACTTTTAATAGCTGCGGTACGTCAAGAAAGGCAGAAATTATAACAGCATCTTGTAATTTTATTTTGTGGCATGAAAATTTGCGTACGCAGTCAAACTCTCTCCCGATATTTTGGGTTATCCGCTTTCTGCAATGCGATCACGTTCAGTTAGGTTCCTCTTTTTTGGCTAAACTCAAAACCATAGAATTTTATCAACATCAACCAAACTTCTCAATGAAATGTCAGATTAGGGGACTAAAGTGTAAAAAATACCCTTGTTTTGTTTTCCTACATAAAAGTCAGTTAAATACGTAAGTTTCAGTTTCTATGTCAACTATTTAAACCAACCATTTGTGTCAACCTGCTGAGTATGGGCTGCTTAAGACGTCAGTTTCTTCAATCACTAAATTCTAATACGCGGCCATGACTTTATAAGGTTTAAAATGTATAACATAAAAACATTGATTTCAAATACTAAAAAACTATCGACATGTTTCACATCAAGATATTCAAAATTATATTCTTATAAACCAATGGCAATCATTTGGATGCATATACTTTAAATATAAGCATTTAAAAGATCTAAGTTGCTTAAAATGATATTACAATGTTAAATTTAATGGATGCAGATAACATTTGCATCTGTTTATCCTTTTGTTGATCGCTGGCTTTTCGTGGAAATTCAATATCAAATTTTATGGATGCATGTAATATTTACGTCCAAACTGGCTTGAGTCGTTCACTTGGCCATAAATTAGCTTTAAAAAAATGGACGGAATAGAAAAAGTAAGGTCCTCTTTTCTTGGTTTATGGCATATGGCATGTGATTCGTTAAAGTCAGTCACTTGTGGATCTCACTACACGTTGCATGACTGGATCCCTAGTTCTCTCCCTCTTCGGTATAAACTTGCTATGAAGCGACTCTCACGCCGCCCTCCATTCAACGACGTCAATTCTTGTTCGTCCTCTTCTTCTCGTCCTCTTCTTCTTCGGTTTGAGATCTGAAATCCTAAATCCGAACCATGCATTACGAAACTGGCGATTTCGAAGAGTATGATAACACTCCTTATGGTGGTGGTTAGCTTCTCGTCTTTGGCAGACCTCTCCTTCCCGACCAAGAATTATACTATCCCGTCGACTCCACCTCCTCCTCTTCTTCCTACGTTCTCAATCCATATGCTTATTCAGGTCATGTTGGTGGATTTAATGTAATGGTATTCTTAAATATTTAATATGTATAAAAGTTTTAAAATGTAAAAATAATATATGATGGGCTTTTGCAAAAAATGACGAAAATAAACCAAAGTTTAGTCTTATGATTTTTTATATATTTTGTAACTCATGAACCTTAGTTCTACGAGTTTTGAGAGGACATTATAAACGCGTGGGTGAGGCCATGCTTGGGCTTTAGGCATTTAGGTTTGGGTCTTGATTCATTTTTTGTACGAAAGACTTTTGATTTAACTCTCAAAAGTTTGACGGTAACAAACAAGAATAAGATGAGATGGTTCGGGATAAGAAGATACGATTGAATATAAAGTAGTATGTGATTTGGATATGATCCACGATAAATAGGTGATTAGAGTCCACAACAGTTTTTTTTCTCTCTATCTCTTCTCGTTCTTTCTCTTAATGTAATGTAAGGTCGAGGTAGACTTAATGTACGTGCTCTTCAAATTGTGTGTGAATACGACCGTCACCCCTATTGGGTTATGACCGGCAGAAAACGAAGCAGACTTATGAGTTTCACCCTCAAGAGGAAGAGGGCTTCGGTGAAATCTAAGCCAATTCCGGATTACCAACACGGGTACGAGGGCGAAGGGAAGGTGAAACCCTTTGGTTATGATGATGAGCCGAGCCAGGAGGGTGGTTTGGCGAAGTATGGGAGGCCGAAACCCAAGCTAGCAGCGTACGGTTTCCGACCGGAACCAGAGAGCTATAGCACGCCCGTGCCACCAGTGGAGCACAGTTATGGGTTCAAGCACCCGGAATACGGGAGGCAGCCTTCGCCAGAAGCCAAAGATTATGGGTTTAATGGTCGTCAGCATGATCAGGGCGGGAGGCGGACGCCACCTCGAATGGAAGAGGAAAAGGGATTCGCTCACGGCGGTCGCCATCAGCCAGAGTTCGGGAAAGGTCACCAGTACGGTGAGAGTGAGGAGAGGCACGCATATGGAGAGTACGGGGGAAGGACAAGCCATCACCGGGAGGAACAGGAAGAGCATCTGAGGCCTTCTTACTCTCGCGGTGAGCACGAGGATGAAGCATATGGTCGCCATAGATACGTGAGTATTTTGCAGAACTGTGTATATTGTTTCTTTGTTTGGATGGAGATTGTCGTGTCATTGTTACCGTGGTGTTTCGTTTCTCGTTTTTCATCCCTCTGTGCTTGGTTTGTATGTAATACGTATTCCAATGGGAGAGAAACGAACGATATTTATTATAAGTTGGTGAGATGCCTCTCTTTCACTCCTGAAGGCATATGGTCGGTTAAAAGCTAGGCCACGCTGCTAGGACAATTTGAACACAAGATATAGCATTTTTTCTCAAATTTTCCACTATATTCAAGTAAACACTATCACAAATCAAAGTGACCAGGTAGTAGTAGGTTTAAAATGTGAGTTTGAGGTGGAGAAATGGTTTCTTTAGTTGTCTATTCAGTCCCCGCTAATTCTAGAGCAATGTTCCACAATTAACAAGATATATATAATAGGAAGGCTACATTCAAATCGATCTCAATCATTTGATCATGGATGATTGAAATTGAAAACCAAAAGGTAAAAAATATATATTTGAATCCAGGTTACTTGATTGCTCCTCTATATATATATATATACTTTTCAATTTTGTTTTTCAACCGTATGTGTTTCTTTTCTCAATGGAATGGTTGAGATTAGTTTTCACAGTTTTGATATGAGTGGTTTTCATGCTCTACCTTTTGTCTCTCTATGTGTATAAGTGCAAACATGTTTTATATAGATTAATCTCAATACATAATTTGGCTTTCGGCAAGTTTCAAAATTCAGTAGCTCAGAATGTATCATGGTTTCTAACAAAGATCGCCTCTTTCTAAAAACTGTTCGGCACTAAACTTATTTCTTATTCTAAACAAATCTAGGAATCGATACATATCAGCCATAGAGAACTTGCATACGTGAGTTTGGACTTAAAGCCAGGGGCCACCATCACCTAGAGCGCAGCTGGTTGACACGCACATGCACAGAGTGGCGTGAGAAACTGAAATGCAAAAAGTCACGGTGGTGCATTTTTTATTGACAACGTTACGGTACTGCACTTTTGATTGACATAGATTAGCTAAGCATTGATCATATCCGGCAAGCCTTGTATGCACATATACACACATATATACTTGGTGTTCAATAGCTCTTCATGGCTTCTATACACAAACTTTGGGTATTCACCCTAGATTAAGCACAGATTTTCTAAGCTTCAGTGATGACTGTGGTACCCGATCTGACCCCCCTTTGTCTTTCTTAATTTGGATTTACAACTTTTTTTGCCTGAATGACATGATATAAGCTTGTCGACAGCACATTTTATGAGCTACAATTTGCACATCAGTTTCTTTCTTCTTCTTCTTTTCGGGTGTGTGTAATGCTGCCTGGTCGCGTGGTATAACCAAACATTGTCAAACAAAATGGCTGATGGGCTGATCTACAGAAGAGTAAGGACGACGATGATGATGGTGAAAGGAGGCACCAGAATTGCCGCCACCACAACCTTAGGCATGATGATGATTGAAGTAACCATGTACAAGTTGCTTCTTGCAGATTGCTATCTTATTATGTTGGTGGTGTATTTCTTTGGACCAGGTCAGTGGCTTTGTATTTGCTGAACTATTGAGTGAACAAGATTTTTCTATGCTTGAATAAGTTCCTAAACGCTGCAGTATCCGACATCCGACATCTTGATTTACTACATAATCTCTTTTTACATTGATATTCTTCTCCTTTAATTGATTTATACATAATCTCTTTCACAATTGATGCCCCACCCCACAACTTCTGCACAATTGATTTTTCTCATGTTATTCCAGCCTTTTGCATATTTAAGTTAATAGTGGGTTCCATCAGGAATCAACTTTAATTTCATATTTATTTATATTAGTCATTGATGAGTTAACAAAACACAAGATGAAGTCAGGTCCTTGTGCAGCAGAATTACTTGTGTACATATTGTTTGAATGGCAATGCTGGGACTCAATATGTTTTGTTTGCCATTCAAACAATATGTACCCCAATATTACTTGGATTTACCATAAGATCAAAATCATCAGTAGATGATCCCTATTCCATGAGACTCGCCTTTCTATACTGCTGTTGCGTGATCACTAGTCCCTATTTTGCCCAAACAGTATGAGAAAGACGTTTCTTAGAAGTCAGGTCCTTGTGCAGCAGAATTACTTTTCTCCTATTTATTAATATAAGTAATGAAAGTACTTGTATTGGCCAGGCAACTTGTTAACCATGTTAAGTGTAGTCACCCCAGCATTGCCATTGAAATTTCTTTCTTCTTAGTTTTTCGTTCCTTTTGATGGGCACGAACATCCCTGGAATTTGTCCAATTTTTTCACAAGATTGTTGAAAGTTCCTTCTTCCAGAGTTCAAGATGATTCCGACAGTTTGAAATTCATCAATGGCGCATGGTACGCATTCTTCAACAACTTGAGCCAGCTAGTCTGGTGCTCATCGAAACTTCCCGAGCTGATCTAGTGAGCCTTACCAAAGCTACCCTTGAGTGTCGGTTATCATAATATAAGAATTCCTTAATCCGTTAAGTCTTTAATAGGGTCCTTTTGTAGTTTTGATAGAGCTTGATTCCGATAATATTTTGTAGCATCTGACAAAATTAGCGAAGTTAGAGGTGAGGAAGTCTTGGAAGGATCATCACCTGACAATAATGAGTAATGTATCCGGTAGGGGTCTGCCTAACCCGCTTGCCTTTCAAAAAGAGAAAATAGATAACAATTGTTGAATAGTTAAAAGGATATAGCAAATTGACTTCTTTCTGTCTATTATCTACCAAACTTGTCTTGAAATGCAAGTTTCATGTAAAAACAAGAACAATATTTGGTTGTTTTCTCACAAGATGTTCTTCTTGGTGCCATAATGGTTGCTTTCAGTATTACATAATCATCAATTCTATATTAAACCAATCAATTGAACTTCTCACCTTAAGAGGGACTTCAAAAGATCTAACAAAAATAATAATAATTGTCCAATTGCCTAGAGCCTTCTCCCCTCCGCTTCATTTAACAGGTTCCTCAACAATGAAAAGTATGGAAGAACATCTCTAAACAAGGAGGATCAAAGGAAATTGTGAACTCACTCACTTCAGAGGAACAAGAGTAGAAACAAGAATGGGAGGAGAAATTTATTCAATCAGTTATACTTTTTCTTTGAGGTTGTCTCAGCCTACTTGACTTCCAATCCTCAAGTTATTTGATTCTTTTTCTTGTACTTTAATTCACGAAACATGCCAAAATTGATGAGATGAGATCTTAGGAAACTTTCGGCGGAGCTTACGGAGTTGACTTCCCATTTTTGTACATTTGACTTCATTTATCAAAATTATAGTCTAAACTTGCACTATATTTAAAGCGATACCCGAGTTAATTATGGTAACTTCATCTCCTCAATCTTCTCCAAAAACTAGTCAAAGACTAAAGTATCAACACTTCACCAAATTCTAACTGGTTAACTGGATACTGAGCGTCAGCTCAATGGCAGGGTGCTTTGATGCCCTTGCCCTGGTGGGGAGTTCGGCTCCCAGGAGTGCACGTGCATGTGTGTGCGCGTGTATGTTTAGCTTCAACCCCTTTGTAACCTGTAATGTCCAAAAAATAATAATAGCAATAATTGAATTGCTGAATTTCATAAAACACTTAAGGTCACGTATCAATTTATATTTCTGTGGAAATTCAAGGTTATAGTTATTTCCTAAGTGATAACGAATCGAAGGACTACTAAACAATTATGAATAGTACACCCTCGGCGATGGACAGATTACCGTAACACAATAAACAGCTACATTCATTGCCCAAAACATCAATTATAGATTAGGGAAGGTAAGAGCACATTGTACAGAACTATAAATTGATTAATGTCTATCACAACATCTTTAGAATGGGTAAGGCTTGTGCTCCTAACTAATCTTCAATAGAAACAAAGCCGTAAATTTCCACTTTGCAGGCGCTCATGAAAGTATCTCTTGTACAAGTCCCAGAACTCCAAACTATAATATGCCACAAGCAAAAATAAGATTTGGAAGTAATAGAATTTAAGCATGGAGAAAATTTTGCTGCAATTGGCTAAGCAAACTTAACCTGACTTGGGGAAGGGTCAAGAGGGAATAGCCCTTCGCATCAAGATGCATGTCTAGCACAACCACTGATAATCGTGAATGTCCCAGCACATCGAGGTCAATCAACTTCTTGATTCTGAAAATCACAAGAAAAATATAAGTAGCCAAAACAAGAATAATGTGTAACAGAAAGTTTCTACATGTTAAAGTGATGATTACAATATAGAACCACATCTTTTAAATGGCAAGCATAATTATTGTCTGCATACAAAGCATTGCATGGCAAGGAAACGTTTAAAGCCCTCAAACTAAAACCCATGAGGCCTCGTCAATAGAAAGACGTCCTCAAATAGATTAATGAACCTGGTTATCTGCAATTCAGTAAGGGGTCCATTTAGAAATGCAATCAGAAACTCCTTTGTGATGCTAGTTTTTTACATAACACGATATTAATTATAGCATCAACTTACCTTAGCGTACAAAAGCCCAGTGAAATGTTATCCGAACATAGATTCAGAAAAAATACTATTGATGGAAAATTTAGAAGGAAAGTGAAGGAAACAACAGATTCTCCAATAATAAACTCGAATCTTTGTCAAAAGGCAAAAGCAAAATCTTTTGGATACCTGCTTGGGGTGCCACTTGCAATGTTTACACGACACTTGAGCAATGAAACCTACAGAAGAAAGAAACAGCATATTTAAAGTTATATTAAATCATACTTTGCCAGCAAAATCACCTTCATCGATTCTTTGACAGCATTATGATCTGTCTTTTACTAATACCTGCATTTAACTCAGAAAAACAATGTCATCTTTTACAGTCTCCTTTGAATGCCTTTCATGGTGCTTAATGTCTAACATTGATGCAGGACTAACGTGATTGGCTGACACGATATCATTCAAGTGGATGCAAAGTGCAAACAGTAATATTGTTCACTGGATAAAATAAGAACAAGGTCTGACAAAACAACTTCTGCAAACTCTTTGCAGAGAACTTCCTTTTATACGCTAAACTAGGAACTCCACTATTAAAGCTCTGACTTGGGATTTCCACCACTATTAACTCTATACTTGGTACTTTAACAGACATTAAATCTATACTTAGATTCTACAAGCATTAACTATATAGTTGGAAATCTCCAACTCTTAATTCTAGTCTTCGAACTTTGTTCTTGACTTGACTTGACTATGCTTGGTACCCTGCATCATTCTCTCCCTCTTGATGGGAACTCGTCCTCGAGTTGTCCTCATAAAGTGGCTCTTCGAGATGTTATAGGATAAGATCAGATACATTAAACGTTTTAGACAGACCCATGTTGGGTGGGAGGTTGATGACATAAGCATTGTCATTGATCTTCTTCAAAATCTTGTAGGGCCCATACTTACGTTGCTTCATCTTGCCATCAAAACCTTAATGGGATCTTTTCTTGTGCAAGAAAATTATAACTAGTCATCCTCTCGAAAAGTCACTGCTTTCTGATGCTTATTATCCTGTTGTTTAAACTTCTTTGTTCCTCCAATACTTCATGAACTTTGTAGCTGTCAGCCAAAGCAAGGGCAGCTAGGGAATCCATGCCTGAGGCAGCTTGACTAAATCTACGACATGCCTTGTTACTTTTGCATAGACAATAGACAAAGGGCTCCTCTCAGTGGACCTATTGACTGAATTATTAAATGCAAATTCATCTTGCACCATGGCTGAGTTCTGTTGTCCTTTCTTGTTTCTGCATATGCATTGAAATAGGTTTCCTAAGGATTTATTAACAAACTCAGTTTGCCCATCTGTTTGTGGGTGAGTTGTGCTTTAGAATTTGACTTCTATTCCAAATCGTTTCCACAAAATAAGTCAAAACACTTTAAGGATTCGGGATGATACACAAATAACACTCTTTGAGATTGACTAACAATGAGAAGCCATCTATGGACTATCTTTAAGCTTCCGACATCCAACATAAAACTTTGTCAGATTTTTACATCATAGATTACATAAATTATGAGCATTACTTTGGGGCGTCTCCACCTAGCGATGCACTACAGAGTCTGAATGCAGAGAAAAGTAAGCAAGGGCCACTACATTTTCGCCCGAACGTAGTGAATCAATTGCAGAGAGGGTTCCCATATCATAGACGGGTGTGGGTAAAAAAGTTAGTCCCACTACATTGCTGCCCAAATGTAGTGAATATAGTTTGTGCTTCCACACCTCAACTAATCCCAGAAGATATAAAGATAGCTTTTTGGAAAGAGTTAGATAAAGTAATTCAAAAGATTCCACAAAGAGAGATGATTTGTTTAGGAAGAGACTTAAATGGACATATTGGTAAAGGTTTCTGTGCATGGCATCAATTCACCCAACATCGACTTTTAGTAATGGATTTACAAATAAAAAAATGGACAAAGGATAAAAAGAGTGCATCGAGCTATTCGAACTAAATGGTGAAACCTCAAAAGCGAGAAAGAAGATATATTTAAACAGAAAGTCTTTAAGGAGATGCTTGGAATTATGTTAGTACACCTTGTGATATGTGAAACAATATGGCTATACATATTAAGAAAGTGACGAAAGATGTGTTAGGTGAATCTAAGGGAGGTGTACCGACACAAAAAAGCTTCGTGATGAAGAGAAGTAGTGCAAAATAAAATCAAGGCAAAGAGGGCACGTTACAAATTATATTATGCTAAGAAAACTAGTGAAACTTGAGAGGCTTATAAGAATGCAAAGAAGGAAGCGAAAAAGGCCGTAAGTGAAGTATTACGTAAAATTTGTGAGGATTTATATAAAAAACTCAACTCAAAAGAGGGTGAAAGAGATATTTTTAGAATAGTTAGGACTAGAGATAAAGAAAACTAAAGATCTTAATTATGTTAGATGCATCAAAGACGAGGATGAAAAAAATCTAGATGAAAAAATTCTAGTGGCAAATGATGATATAAGAAATAGATGAAAATTTTATTTTTATAAGTTTTTAATAAAAATAAAGATGTTAGTATTAGCTTAAGAGAGTTAGCCAAATTAGAAAAGTATATAAACCACAATTTCTACCGACGTATTCAAAAGAATGAAGTCAAAGAGGCTCTTAAACATATGAAGGGTGGTAAATCTGTAGAACCAAACAATATTCTATTAGAAGTTTGAAAAAAACTAGGAGAAATAGGAATCACTTGGCTCACAAGACTATTTAATAAAATATGGAGAAACCAAAAGATGCCCGAGGAATAGAGAGCGAGTACACTTATACCCATATATAAGAACAAGGGAGAGATTCGAAATAGTGCGAATTATCGAGGTATCAAGTTAATGAGCCATACTATGAAATTGTGGGAAAGAATTATCGAACATAGGTTAAGACAAGTATCAAGTACAATAGAGAACCAATTATTCATGCCAGGCAGATCTACTATTGAACCAATTCACCTTTTGAGATGTCTTATGAAACATTTTAAAGCAAAAAAGAAAGACCTTCACATGATATTTATTGATCTAGAAAAAGCTTATAATAGGGTACCGAGGGAGGTTCTTTGGAGAACTTTGGAAAAAAGAGGTATCCCATTGACATACATTAACCTTATAAGAGACATGTATGATGGTACAAAAACATGTATAAGGACTCATGAAGGAATGACACACTTCTTTGAAGTTAATATTGGGTTACATCAAGGATCAACTTTAAGTCCATACTTATTTATAATGGTGATTGATGAGTTAACAAAACATATTCAAGATGAATTACCTTGGTGTATACTATTTGCAGATGACATTGTATTAGTGGAGGAGTCTAAGGAAAAAGTTAATAGAAAATTGGAACTATGGAGAGAAACATTAAAAAGCAAAGGCCTCCGACTTAGTAGAACAAAGACAAAATATATGGAATGTAAGTTTGATCATTTGGTTACCTTAGAGGACATAGAAATTAAAATTGGCACACATTACATCCCCAAAAAGGAAAGTTTTAAATACCTAGGGTCAATTTTTTAGAGTGATGGAAGAATTGATAGAGATGTTACGCATAAAATTAATGCTGGTTGGTTAAAATGGAGAGGAGCATCGGGTATTCTTTATAATAAAAGATATCATTAAAGTTAAAAGGTAAGTATTATAGAGCAACAATTAGGCCTGCCATGTTTTATGGTTCTGAGTGTTGAGCAGTTAATCATCAACATGTACAAAAGATGTCTGTGATAGAAATAAAGATTTTCAGATGGATGAGTGGTCATACTAGAAAAGACCGTATACATAATGAGGTTATTAGAAATAAATTAGGAGTGGCACCAATAGAGGATAAAATGAGAGAATATCGTTTAAGATGGTTTGGACATATAGAAAGAAGATCAAAAGAAGAACCTGTAAGAAGGTTTGAAAAACTAAAATTGGAAAGTATTAAAAGAGCTAGAGGATGACCACAAAAGTGTTGGAAAGAAACAATAAAGAATGATCTAGCTTATTGTGAGTCAACTGCTAACATGGCACATGATAGGGCTCTGTGGAAACAAAGAATCCATGTAGCCGACCCCGTCTAGTATGGAAAAAGGCTTTGTTGTTATTGTTGACCTTTTTGAAAATTCATCTACTCGTTGTAATATCCATTTAGAGTTAAACAAGTAATACAAAGTGTGAGATTTTGGAAGGCCAATTACAATCCAACTCCGCTCCCAGATGCGACCAGGTATTGTGTTTTTATTGATATTCATTTAAATTATTAATTTAATGGAATGACTTTGAGTGTTTCTTATTAATTGTTATCGTGTTTTATTTCATATGACGGGTGAGCTCGTTTTGGTGTAGATGCACCGAACTTTACAAGGTTTGCTCAACGTATATTGAGCCAAACATGTAGTTTGAGTGTGTGCGAGAGGAATTAGAGCTTTTTCGAAGGCATTTATATGAAAAAGCAAAACAAACTAGAGCATGCTCGACTGCGTGATTTGGTATTCGTTGTATATAATATGAAGTTAAGACAAAGGTAATAATTTTAAAATATATATTGTTTATTGTTGCCTAGTTCTTAATCTTATGGATAATGATTGATTGATGTGACTATGCATTTGATATTTTTCAAATGCAAAAGGATGCAAGAAGGGCAAGAAAGGTGTCATCTGACCTTTTGAGTTACAAAAATATTGATATTCTTAACGATTGGGTCGAAGAGGAGGATCTCCCTATCATTTTAGAGGATGAAAACCGGTGGACATTCCAATATGAAGCAATATGATGATGATGATGGTGATGGTGGTGATCCTAAATACATTGATTATAATGCTTTTGTTGATTATGATCCACATTGTGGATGATTGTAATTTGTTTTAACTTTTATTTGTAACTTTGTAACGTTCTCATCTTTGATGATGGTAAGTTATACTTGTAACTTTGCTGTTTATTAAGTTAAACCCCTTCTTTATTCACTATTTATTATTATGTTCACGTTACTTAATAGTTAATGGTATGGAATATGGAATATGGATGCTTGTAGCCTTGTTCATAACTTCATTAGGAGATGTTTTTGTTATAGTATGGATGGTTCTTCATTGTGTTATATATGTTTTGTTCATTAAATTTTATTTTTTTTATTTTTAATACATAAAAAAAAATTAAAAGCATATCGTACCATACCGTACGATACGTATGATATAGCCGTATGGGTACCTAGTGCAATACAAGCACCGATATGGTTTTTACAACATTGGAAGCAGCCACAGATGCTCGAAAGGTAATGCATGCTAATTGGGCAATCATTCCTTTAAAATTTTAACCACGAGTTTATGAGTTGGTAGAGTTCAATTAGTAAATGAACCAGCTTAGAAAAAGACCAAAGGAAAAGCTTCGATTTGTGAAATAAAATATATACCTGGTCCTCTACTTTTATATGTTTCGAGAAGAGCTTTGCAGCACGACATTCTCTTGTCAAAGATCTTAAACCCCTAATGGAGACAGAAATATCAGATTAAATCAAGGACACCATAAACTATAAAGGTGCAAACCACAAAAAAGAATTGCTACTGCAATTCATCTCTATTGCTTAATCGAATATGACATGTTACGCTACATTGTTCTGAGCATCATTTAGTTATCATAAGTACAGTACCCAAAGTACTATGGTTTTAACCAACAAGAATCTGAAGCAATGTAAAGCATTCAGCATCCAGTATATTCTGTATAGATGGCATGATACCATTATATATAAATAGAAATATACAAAGAAATCTAATGTTACAGGGAAAGAATGAGCATAATAGGTGACGATGACAGTTTGCATAAGAAGCTGAAATAGAAAAGATTCACATTAAGGATTTTTTCATAACTGAGAGTGGTTGAAATGCAATAGGACTTTGTACATCAACTTCATCATCATGACTAAGCAAATAAAAGGAGAATGGAGATTTACACAGAGGCTGTGTATTTCCTGGAGTGGACGACTTCAGAAAAGAGAGACCAACAAAAGTATGACAAGATCTTACTGGATTTGTAGAATTTTCCAAAGCCGTCTATCATGTAGCCAAGAATGTGCAGCCCGTGCAAAACAGAGAACCACTAAAAGTATGATACAAGTTCTATCACATCTGAAGCTTGGTGAATCTTGCGTGTGAAGAAAATGTCTCAACCACTAGGGAACTACCCACTACTGAATTATATGAAATCAAAATATTGGGAGCCAACAGCTTCTGGTTCATAGTTTCTTAAAAGATATGAATATGTAAGAATGAAAAAGAAACACCTTAGCATTTCCAAGGACCTCAAGGCAGAAGCACAAATGACAATGACAGCAGGGCTGCCTGGATCAATTTTTCCTTCTATGAGCTGCCCTTCACAGAGCGTTTCTTTCCATGAAACACCAAAACTAGCCTTTAGATGCTCGCTGATGGTACCAACATCTTTATGCAGACCACGGGGAAGCTCCAAAACACTTGAATCTGAGAATACAAAATATACCATTACAAAGACAACCAGGATTTCGCTTACACAGTCATATTTTACTTGAATATCGGAACTCTTATGCTTGTGCCAAGTTACCTTATAACAAAATCATCATCCTTGTATCGCTTAATACATGTTTTATGAAAGTACCCTTCTTTTCCACCCATGGATTTCAGTTTCCAAGTATCTTAATGACCAAGTATTTATCAAGTTACAGTAAGTTATTGAACAAGGAAACAACTATCTGTTCTCATGTAAGCCAAAAACTAATATTTTGCTCAAGTTTGATGAATATACAAATACCTGTAATTCCTTCAAGTTCGAGGGAAGACAGCGTGACCCCAAGAGAAGACCGGAACCTGTCGAAGAAGAACTGCAATTGTTGTGAGGGAGAGGCGTTTGTGGGGAAGATAATGGCGCCGATATTTGTGTTATCTGTCCTTTCGGAGGGTTTCTGTTGCTTCTCTTCAGTCCTCTCTTCCTTTTTCTTCTCTTTCTGGTGTGGACTCTTTCTCTTCTTTGTGGTTTCGGTGGGAGTGAGTTTTGGGGTTTTGAAAGGACGGCGTTTTAGATGGAGGGCCTTCTGCCCTCTCTTCCCTTTGAAACCATGAGGTTTATTTTTGGCCATCCTCTTCCACCCTTCTTCTCCAAACGCTAAACGGCTCGTGCATTCAGGGTGGCCATTTCCCTCTTAGGGTGGCGGCCTTAGGGTGCCTCTTATCATCGAGAAACGGCGCACATCCCGTCACGAAAAGAAAAAGAAAGAGAGAAACAGCGCATATGGGTCGCGACGCGTGATGTTGTTATCATACTTGGTACGTACGATGCTGAAATTAGGAGCCCGACCTTTTGCATAAGGTCCCGGAGGGCCAGCACAACACGGCCCTGGGAAAATGGTGGCTCGAGCGGGAATTCTCTAAGCCCATGTAAGGGGAGCCTGGCCTTTTGCCTAAGTCTACTTATATTGCTATATCCAACATAAGGTTTAAAAGACTCATTTTACTTGCATTATATTTGTATAATTTTTTAATTAGGTTAAATTATTTCTAAATAAGTATGTTCATATATTATATATATAAGAAAACTCGATCCCTCATCCCACTCACTCCTCATGTATCTCATATGTGAGGAGTTCAACTTTTAAAATCCCATGACATGTCCCCCAGGTTGTTCACAAAGGCTAAGACTTCTCTCAAACTCTTTCGATGTCCATATTTTGAGGTCCTACACTCTTTATCCCAAGTGGAACACCTTCCTTGTACATATCCAAGTGTTTTCACCGCTTATATATCTCTTAAGTATCCAAGTTTTGAACCCTTATCATAAACCTAAGGATCTCCAGAAAATTTCCTAGATCATACAATTTTATTGTCACCACTCCGTAGCACAAAAAATACACAAATTGTAATCCTGCTGATGTGCTGGAGGTTTTCCCTTCTCTCTCTCTCTCTCTCTCTCTCTCTCTCTCTCTCTCTCTCTCATGTGTATATATATACATACATATAGATGGCCAGGATTGGAATTTGTATATTGCCTGTGCTATGGAAGTGAAATATACACATTATTTCACTTCATGCTTCTTTATTATTGTTGTTATTCTCGTTATTATTATTGTGACACTTATTAATTATAGTAAATATGACTCACTTGTACTCTTTATTGCTGACAGTCAACAAGTTGATAATAATGGCGATTCACTTGCTAGTTTCTCACCCTGGGTTTCCTATATATTATTCTTTTATTTATTATAATGTTCTGCAAGTTCTTTTGACCATGTTATCTTTATACATTTTATCTTTCTTTGCCTTAGAGTTACCTAGATTTGCTTGGACCGTGTCTGTCAAATATGGTAGGGATGTCTTTGTTTGAATGCTGACTATGTCTTGTTATGTCAGCCTTGTTGAACAGCTTGAATCGATCCGATCATCTTTGGATGGAGCATCCTTAACAGCTCTCTCAGTTTTCTTAGAGTTAAAGAGGGTAAATTTCTGATTATGAGTTTCTTTTCCAATTTTATGTAAAATTATCAAGAATATGTGCGGAATTCCTACATAAACCAACAGATTAAGGTTAAAGGGATAGCCATGGCAATTGTGGTTTTGGAGAAAACTATAACTATCATTTCCAATCATAACGCATGTAGAATTCTCATACCAAGATATGGATGTACCATAAGGAAGCTTTTCAATAGTTTCCGCTTGTTTGAATTAGTTAAGCATAGGTATTCATTCACACAAAGAAAGTAGTGAAACAATTTGGACACATTATGTCCTTTACATTTGCCAGGTTACATTTCGATTTCAAATATATCGTCCCAAGTTCTTAGGGAGGTGATATTTAGAATAATCAAACTAACTGCAAATAACACCTTGAAGAACACACAACATTATTATATGGCCTTCACATGTTGATGTGGACATTTAAATCAAAGGCTTGGTCCTTAGCCTTGAGGAATCCTTCCAGGAAAAAAATTATCAAGTTTTAGTCTTTGTACTGGAGAATATGTTGCACTCCAAAACATTAAAAGCCAAGGGTTCTCAACATTGTCATTCTAAATATTAATTAACTATTATAGAGGCTATTTGCAGAGTAACTCACGCATCATCGACTTGTGTCTGCTGAGTCTGGACATCTTTGATCAGTCTGTTGACCCACTGAAGGACGATACGGTTTCGCTGATGGAAACTTTGCACTCTTTAACAGATCTAAGAGCTGAACTTGCAAAAGGTCTTGAAAGTGGTCTGAGGAATGATGCTCCTGAGTCTTCAATAGCAATGCGTCAACAGGTATTGTCTTTTTCTTTTGCATGAGCATGAAATATCAGCTGATAGAAAAACATTTCCACTAAATACTTTTATGCAGTGGATTGACTCATTAATGTTCTTTTAACACACTGGAGGCTTTGTGAGATCAGCCTTGAAGATTACTCCTTTGTTCTTCTAAGCAGGTCTGTTTTCACCTTTTTGTGATGCAGTAGGTAGCATAATAACGAAGATAGACTTTTTCCTGAACACTTGAACAATGACCTAATGGTCTGAGCCGTCTTTGTTTTGTAGAATGTCACCTTGTTGCCAAGAAGTATCTTGCATTTCTCTCTTTTTTTTCCTTCAATTTTGTACGGAATGCTTTTCTAATGCGAGGTTTTGACATGGAATATAGGCCATGAACAAATATATAAGGATTTAGTTGGAAAGTGTGGATGAATGCTTTTTCACATGAAAAATAAATCATCAGAAGCAAACTGCCTTGCTCTTGTCCTGTATATCCTACTTGTTGGATCAAGTTTCAGCTTTCAAGTGATTAATGAAACCCCTATGGAGAACATGATCTTCGGGCTTATAGGAACCTTTCTTTTGCGTAGAAGGTGCTTCTAGGGTGTAATCACATATATCCCCTTCAGGATACCTGAATAGATTCTAATTGTTGTCAACTATGTTGCACGGATATGAGAACATGACATAGGAAATCGTAGATCTTGAAAAATTAAGAAACCGGGGAATGGAAAACAAATAAACAGATAACTATGGGTTTATGTGTGTAAAAAATAGAAATTGAATGGTAACACCTTTGTGATACTTGGAGAAATATAGATATTTATTTGACTATAATATTAAATTATAATTTGAGCTGGTAACTTTAAATAAATATGGTAAAACCTGTTATTTTTCATTGCACTTGATTTCTCTAATTTAATTTTAGATTTTTTGGGATACTTTAATTAAAAAATATGATGCTTTATTGACCTTTAACCATGAACTACTTGATTCTTTCTCTTCATGTTTTCTTGTCCATCTTCTCCTCCTTCATCGTGTTGTCTTCTTTTGTGTCTGTTTTTACAAGTTTACTTCTTTCTATTTCTTGATGTTTTTTTGCTTCTTCTCTTCTTTAGAAAAATTGAGGTCTTGGTTTTTCTTATATTGAGATGATTAGAAACTTTTAATGACCCACAAATTACAAACTTGCGTGATCTTTAACCTACAAAAGTGCATCAGTTGTAGTGTTTGGACTTTTTTATTTACATTGAGGCACCAATATATTTAAGATTCTTTGTATGTTATGACTTTTTCATTCCTCATTTATCTTGTATCAAAAATTTGTTCATTTTCGAGATATTTTATACTTTACACATGTACTCTATAACTTATGCTACACCATGTATTGCCCCTTTGCAATGCTAAGCTTAAACGCTATTGACAACATCAGTAATTAGCTTACAATTGTCTTCCCAAGATTTTCTTGCTACTGAGTCGAAGCCCTGCATCTCAGCAACCTCTTAAAGTGGTGTAGCAGTTGATGCTTATTTGACAACTTTTGGAAGGTTTATGATGATAGTCATCAACTTTTATGTATCTTTTTTTCCAACAAAAGCTTGGAAATGCTATGGGGATTCCTGACAGTAGCATCAAAACATATACGGAGGCTGAAATTCGAGCTTGGTGTGGTCTTTCGTTTTACTATTACGTTCTTCTAAGTGGTGCAGATATGTTCTTTTTAGTTTGTTGGTATCCTCTTAGACATTCATATGCATGTACTAGGTTGTTTATGATGATTTATGAGGCAAGGGTAGCATCATTTGAATTTGGAAAAATAATACTGAAATTGCTTCACTGTCTGTCTATTCCTAATTATGGTATATTGGCTGCAGTGTTAACCATTTGGGAGTAGATCTAGTATAACCTGACTCAAGGAATAACAGCTATAATAGAACCCAATAACTTAATTAAGGTTAAGAGTTGGTTGATGGCGGTGAGGCACCAGTGAGGTTTTCTGGAAAGCGGGTAGTACTCCAGCGAGGTCCAGGTGGATTGGTTGATGAGTTGATGGTAGGGTGGCAGAAGTTGGTGGAAGTAGGGAACAAACCAAATGCAGCACAAGTGGCTGAAGTATTGGGAAGGACCTAGTGGTGAAGGGTTGCAATTTGTAGAGAAGGAATCTGGTGATGGCTAGACAGACTCCACCGATATCTCAGTTGGAGTACTAAGCAGTCAGTTAGAGGGGAAAACGAGCAGGTGGAGAAGCAAAGTATGACGTGTGTGTGAAATAAGTGGTGCACAAAAAAGTAAGAAAAAAGCTCATGTTGAAAGTTGTCAGGTACAAAGAAGGTGAATTGCCTATTCTTACTTGCAGGGAAGAGTGAAACTGGTGATTTATAAAGATTAAATGTAGTTGATAATACAAATAATCACCTTGTAGCCTTGTATTTGGAAAGACATGTATTTGAAGGTATATTAAATGATGTTGAGTATGATATGATAAAATATATGAGTAAAAGTCATTGTAAGTTGAAATATATTTTATCATAATTAAAACTTCTTGATGATATAAATGTTAGTATGGTAAGGCATGTTTATAATGCGAGGATGAAAATTAGGGAAAGAATATATCGGTGGTTGAATTGTTCTGCAACAACTATTATATTCATTAGATAGTCGCCAGTACCACACTTGATACAAGAGGATACTAGATACGAACATTGTTAGCGATGTTGTGTATGCACATCATTAATCAATCCAGTTGTTACCTAAAATTTCAAAGGTGTTGGAGTTTGATTAAATATATAAGACAAATAAATTTGAGGTATTTTTTGTTATATTTGTTAATATTTATTTTAACTAACAAGAAATTTTTTGCTTCATTCATAGATATAAGATACCTTTCTTAGAGATAGGATTTACATCAACAAATAAGATTTTTTCTATGATATTTGTATTCATGGGTGCAGAGAAAGTGGATAATTATGTATGAGTGTTAAGATTCATCAAGGAGTTGTATATCATGAACAAATTTCTCTATGTAGTTTATAATGATGTTGATCTTGTACTTATGAATGCAATTGAAATCATATTCCTAGAGGCAACACATTTCCTATGCATACATCATATTACCAAGAACATTGAGGGATATATTGTTCAGTTGACAAGAAATAAAGAAATAGCTACCACATTTGACGATAGTTAGAGGAAGGTTGTTAGTGGATGAGAGCATGTATATAAAGGCATTGGATATGATAGAGGCAAAGTAGAAAAATTTAACTATCGCAATTTCTTAAATTAAAGACTAGTGGTTGAGTATACAAAAAGAGGGTTGTTGTCTCACCATAGACGGATTAGGTGGTGCATTACGATACTCATACAACTAACTTGTAAGTGAGTATATTTGTTTCCAAATATGTAATCCTATATTACTTATAGTGTATTTGTTGACAGGGTTGAGGGTGTACATGCACTATTAAAAGGGTTTCTTCGGAGCTCTATTGGGCAACTTTATACGATATGAATCAAACTCCATTCGTTGATAGAGTTGCAAGTCATAGAACTAAAGAAACTTTTTTAGGAATCACAACCTGTTAGCATACATTATCTTGATTGTAGACAAGAGATAATAAAAAAAATTGAAGAGAAGAGTCTCACGACATGCACTTGATCTAATTATGGAAAAGATGAGTCACGTGAAAATAGTAGATATTGATCCCACTCATGTTGATACACATGGTGGCAGTCACATGGATTATCGTGTGCTCAAGAGATGAGTATTCTTTTAAAGAGTGATGAGACTTTTCAACTTTCTTCAATTGATGCATTTTCAAAAAAGCTTGACATAGAGGTAGAAAGGCCTTTCACATTTAAGTGCAAAGATGAGAACCAAAAAAAGAAAATATCTACGTGACATAATCATTTACTATTGTCCAAAGCTGAAGAGGTTGTCTCATGCCCCTACTCTAAGAAAGATAATTATTGAATGATGTGCAAAGTTAAAAATTACAAACAACAACAACTAAACCTTTTCTCATTCTAGGCGGGGTCGGCTACATGAATTTTGTGTTTCCACATAGCCATATCATGTGCCACGTTAGCAGTTAACTCAACATAAGCTACATTATTCTTTATTATTTCTTTCCAACACTTTTGTAGTCGTCTTTTATATCTTTTAATACTTTCAAAATCTAGTTTTTCATACCTTCTTATAGGCACTTCTTTTGATCTTGTTTCTATATATCAAAGCCATCTTAAGTGATATTCTCTCATTTTGTTCTCTATTGGTGTCACTCCCAATTTGTTTTTAATAACCTCATTATATATACGGACTTTCCTTTTATGACCACTCATCCATCTCAACATCTTAATTTCTACCACAAACATCTTTTGTACATTTTGATGATTAACTGCCCAATACTCAGAACCATAAAACATGACAGGTGTAATTGTTGCTATATAATATTTACCTTTTAACCTTAATGATATCTTCTTGTCACAAAGAATACACGATGCTCCTCTCCATTTTAACCAAACAACATTAATTCTATATGTAACATCTATAAATTCTTCTATCACTCAAAAAATTAGACCTTAGTTATTTAATACTTTCCTTTTGGGATGCAATGTGCCAATTTTAATTTTTGTGTCCTATGAAGTAATCAAATGATCAAACTTACATTCTATATATTATATCTTTATTATGTTGGAATGTTAGCATAAAGGGAGTTTCTATTTTCTATTGGTTTGGATTCTAAGGGATTAAGCTAGGATAAGGTTTTAATTAAATGTTGGTGGGGCTGGTTTAGACCTAATATGTAATAGATAAAGGTCCTAATGAGTAAGGCTCTTAATGAGCAAGGTTTTTAACTTTATGTGGACTGAACTTGGATGGATCGATATGCATAACTACAACAACTAAGCCTTTCCACATACTAGATGGGTCAACTACATGAATTTTTTTTTGGATCCATGGTAAGTCCGATAAAGTTTTACGTTGTTGTCGGAAGCCTAACACAATTCTCCTCCTTTATCCGGACTTGGGACCAGGCATGCAAGGGTTTATAAAATATAAGATGCTAGTAAAACAGGTATGTGCAAGAGTTTATAGAAGCCCCAAAGGGATAGATGAAAGGCTAATGATTCTAGGTGCTCCCCAAGCCCGGCGTCAGGTGTGCCTTGCGTGGGTGAGGCCCTGAGTTTGAGAGGTAACAATGACAATTGACAGGGGTTCAGGATTTCAGGTTATGTTGATGGTTTCATGTGTGGATTGTTTACTCCACTCTTCTTGTTGCGACAATCCCTCTTATAGTGTCCCATCTTTTTATAGCTAAAACACTTGACCCGAGAAGTAGTTTTCTACGTTTTCTTAAAATATTGATTATCTTTTTTGTTATTTTTGCTAAACTTTTTGTTTAGTTTATTTCTCCTTTGGTTGAGTTTAGATCTATACACTATCTCATCTTATGCTAATAGCAATTTTTCTTTTCTGTTTTTACGCATGTGTTCTTCCTCAATTGCTAGTTTCAGGAGCAATTCAAAAAGATTGATTTCAAGCCCTAGTCTAAGGACAGTGGTGACCATGTTTCATGACGGGAGAATACTGTTCAATATGGTGGATATTGGCATCGATTTTGGGATGACTGATTTTATCACAACTAGATCTCTTGCCATTACCAGCATGTGGTTTACATGTTCTACTACATTATCCCCTTATTTTATTTTAAAGGAGTTATATTTTTGTAGCAACAACTGAACATGTAGTTTGACAGTTGTATCATATTTGGTTATTATAGAGTCAAACAGTTCTTTTGTGGTCTCGAATTCCTCAAATACCCTAATCAGGTCATCCTTCATGTACGTCAATATGACGGTTCTTGCTATTGTGTCATCTTTAAAGAATGTCTTATAAATTTTTATTTTTTGCTCTCTTGCATCTGGTGGTGAAGGACACACTATTTTCTTTTAAAACATACTCTACACCTTTAAGTGTTAGAGCGAGTGGTATTCTTCTCTTTCATGTTTGAAAGTTTAAATCGTTTAATTTTTCCGTCTTTGCCAGTTCCAACATAGATATTCTAGAGTTCATTTTTATGTGTTTGGTAATTTTAACAAATAGTTGGTCTAAAGAGAAAACATTCACCAAGCAACAAACCACAAATAACATAATTCTAATTAGCACGATGCACAATGTCCAAATAATGAGCTTAAAATAACTCATTTATAATATAAAATCAAGTTGCGATAAATCTATAATTTTTCCAAAAAACATTCTACCTACGATAATTTCCCAAAACACTTGGGGTAAAACAATAATTTTATCTGTTTGTCGGGTTTTGTAATTTTCCAAAAGGACCAAGGAGATAATAGTAAAATTGGTGTTTGGTATTTATGAAAATTCGTCAATGGTTGGGGGTAAATGCATAATTTTGATCCTCAAACCAAATTTCACAAAAAGATAGGAACAAATCTGTCTTTTGATGTAGTGGCATTACTTTAATATGATTATCAAGTAAAGGAAGGTAAGTAATTCAATCTCTTGGTTTTTCATAATTTTCATAAATTGCTAGAGAGAAAACTAACTTTTCACCCGAATAAGGGTAAAACCATCTTTTTATCTAAAAATATCTGGATATTTTGGTAATTTTATCCAATGACAGTTTGAAATTTTAAAAAACCAGTCGAGGTAACTGCCCGAGACGGTTTTCTACAACCGGAAGCGGTTTCGAAAAACCATTGGTTTTCGTATGCTGTTTTTTGAAACCGCCAAACGACTTTCTAGATGCTATAAAAGGGGAGGAGAGAGAGAGAGAGAAAGAAGCGGGAAAGGGGGGTAGCTGACCGCCTCTCCTCCGTCGCTTCCTGGCCAACGACCATCTCTGGCTAGCCTCTCCGGTCGCCTCTGGTTTCTCTTCTCTTCTGGATGGGCTTGTCTCGACCTTAGCCGCTCTTGTCTGCCTTTGCCTTGTCTCAACTTAGACCGACTCTTGTCGCCTCTACCCTGTCTCGATTAAGAGCCGACTCTTGCCACCTCTGCCCTATCTGGACTTGGGCCGGCTCTTACCGCCTCTACCTTGTCTTGACTGAGTCTCCTCTTGCCATCTTTGTCTTGTCTTGATTGAGGGTCGACTCTTACCAATAACAGGGAGTCGTCTTCCTCCTCTATTTTATCTCTTTTTATTTATTTATTTAAGGTGTACCTTGTTTTGTAGATTATAGGGACAAACCAAGCTTTGATACCAATGAAGGCATTTCTGGTTGGCTTCCCAATGACCTCTGACTTGTTAAACTCTAGTGGTCCTCTACAATTCGATGTGTCCTTACTCTAGGTACGCAGCAACAAATCGTCTCTAGGTGTGAAGAGGTAAGAATGATATGATTTTCAAGGTTTTCTCACAGTAGGATTTGCTTGAGAGGTTTTTCAATTCGTATGATGTCTATATGATCTCTGCGCTGCTCTCATAACCTCTCGGATTTCCTACTGGGCATTCTTTTTATGGAGCTCTTATCCGGTCGGTTACAGATAAGCACCATAACCGACCAACAATTTCGACCTTTGATAGTCGTTATGACCTTATTTCTGCAATCTTTCCACATATAATGGTTGGATGACCAGTCTAGCCGTTTCTATGCTGGGTTGCCGAGAATGACTATCTTAACCTTACACAACTTTATAATTTGTGAGCATGTTTCTGGGTGAAATTCAGCAATTTTCGACTTTGCACTATTTAAGCATGTTTGAGAGCAAAATTCAAATAGCTTCAACTTGCGTACTGTTTAGGATTGTGACCAATTGTTATGAGTATAACATTATCCGCCAACTATTGACTCATTCTAATATAAAAAAATAGAGCTAATTGGTTGACTTGTTACATAAGCATATGAATCCTTTACAATAGTGAAGTTGTCACCTCTTCGATATCTTAAAGGTAAACCTTTTGACATATCTATTAAGAGAGAGAGTTGTCTTCATGGGAATATATAGAGGGGAGTGCTACTTGAGAAAAGATGATACGAGTCAGGGACGTAGGCATATAGTTAAGCGCATGGAGTATCTCCTTGTTGTGATGTTTCTTCTTGAGGTAGTTTTGACCTTATATTTAATGTTGCATAATAATTTATTGCTCCAGATACATCTCATGACAGAAAAACTATTAAAAGGTTAGATTTTGAAAAATAGAAGACACATATACTTTGGGGTATATTGATAGATGAATAAATGTTCTTCGAGATGGTAACTGCGGATACTACGTCATTGGATAGCTTTTAGGAGAGAGTAAAACATGGTGTCATAAAGCTCGTAGATTATATTTTAGGGGGTCACACATCATTAGGATATATATTGTACAATCTTTATAGAGGAGGGAGTTGTGGGCGATGTTCTTCGATGCATTGCATGAAAAGATAGTCAGTGTCCCTCTAAGCATTAGAGGTTGATGCCTGACATGGGTTGGATCATAGCCACAATGTAGAACATTGCATTAGTATAGCTCTTGAGGATTGGATAAGCAATGTTCCTTCTATTATTGGGAGACTATGGCCAATTGCATGTATGCCATATGTGGTATATGTACTATGATGAATCAGTACACCATTTTTTGAATATAAGAACATGTAACGAAACTTCTTGTATATTGGTTACCTTGATAATGCTATAGACAGGACAACGTTGTTCGAAGAACACGTGGGGATGGTATCTCGTGTTTAAAGATTTGGTGCCTCAGATAGCAAAAGCACGCGTAACTCATGTTTGGCTTCCCCCTCCTTCTCAATCAGCTTCCACAGAAGGTGTGTTTATTTTCTTCAACAACAACAACAACAACTAAGCCTTTTCCCATACTCTACATGGATTCTTTGTTTCCACAGATCCCTATCGTGTGCCATGTTAGCAGTTAACTCACAATAAGCTAGATCATTCTTTATTGTTTCTTTCCAACACTTTTGTGGTCATCCTCTAGCTCTTTTAATACTTTCCAAATTTAGTTTTTCAAACCTTCTTACAGGTTCTTCTTTTGATCTTCTTTCTATATGTTCAAACCATCTTAAACGATATTCTCTCATTTTATCCTCTATTGGTGCCACTTCTAATTTGTTTCTAATAACCTCATTATGTATATGGTCTTTTCTTGTACGATCACTCATCCATCTCAACATCTTCATTTCTGTCACATACATCTTTTGTACATGTTAATGATTAACTGCCCAACACTCAGAACCATAAAACATGGCAGGTCTAATTGTTTTTTTATAATATTTACCTTTTAACTTTAATGACATCTTTTTATTATAAAGAATACCTGATGCTCCTCTCCATTTTAACCAACCAGCATTAATTTTATGAGTAACATCTCTATCAATTCTTTCATCACTCTAAAAAATTGACCCTAGGTATTTAAAACTTTCCTTTTTGGGGATGTAATGTGTGCCAATTTTAATTTTTATGTCCTCTAAAGTAACCAAATGATCAAACTTACATTCTATATATTTTGTCTTTGTTCTACTAAGTCGGAGGCCTTTGCTTTTTAATGTTTCTCTCCATAGTTCCAATTTTCTATTAACTTTTTCCTTAGACTCCTCCACTAATACAATGTCATCTGCAAATAGTATACACCAAGGTAATTCATCTTGAATATGTTTTGTTAACTCATCAATCACCATTATAAATGAGTATGGACTTAAAGTTGATCCTTGATGTAACCCAATATTAACTTCAAAGAAGTTTGTCATTCCTTCATGAGTCCTTATACATGTTTTTGTACCATCATACATGTCTCTTATAAGGTTAATGTATGTCAATGGAATACTTCTTTTTTCCAAAGTTCTCCAAAGAACCTCCCTCGGTACCCTATTATAAGCTTTTTCTAGATCAATAAATATCATGTGAAGGTCTTTCTTTTTTGCTCTAAAATGTTTCATAAGACATCTCAAAAGGTGAATTGGTTCAATAGTAGATCTGCCTGGCATGAACCTAAATTGGTTCTCTATTGTACTTGATACTTGTCTTAACTTATGTTCGATAATTCTTTCCCACAATTTCATAGTATGGCTCATTAACTTGATACCTCGATAATTCGCACAATTTCAAATGTCTCCCTTGTTCTTATATATGGGTATAAGTATATTTGCTCTCCATTTCTCGAGCATCTTTTGGTTTTTTCATATTTCATTAAATAGTCTTGTGAGCCAAGTGATTCCTATTTCTCCTAGTATTTTCCAAACTTCTATAGGAATATTATCTGGTCCTACCGATTTACCACCCTTTATATGTTTAAGAGACTCTTTGACTTCATTCTTTTGAATACGTCAGTAGAAATTATAGTTTACATAATTTTCTGATTTGACTAACTCTCCTAAGCTAATATTAACATCTTTATTTTCATTAAAAAGCTGACGAAGTTTTACGCTCGTTGTTGGAAGCCTAACACAACCCTCCTCCTTTATCCGAGCTTGGGACTGACAATGCAAGGGTGACCCCTTACATGGGCGGAGTTGTGTTTATTTTCTTGTTTCAGTTTATTTTAAATATTTGTTTTTTTAGTTCAAAGTAAAGGAAATAACGTCCCTAAACGTTTATGTTCTGTTCTGATTGTCTTTCAAGCCACCCATGTATTACAACTAAAATATTATTTTCGTCTATTAAAGTGTAGTAATGTATAGTTTTGAGGTTTTCCCGAAACGGGCGCCACTTCTTTTTCTTAAACCTATTAAACGTATCCTTCTTTCCAGTCACAGCGCCCCTCACTAAATGATGGCGTGTATTCTTACAGAAACAACCAAAAAGTAAATAAGGCCATATCGGTTCATTGGAGGCGATCTTTTTGGTTTTTTTACTGTAGCAAGCTTGGTTAGGAGGACGGGTAGCTCATCCGACACTTAATCATTTTATATATCGAACTAATGATGCTTATGCTAATGTCCTTATGAGTCAACACCTTAGATTGGAGAGGAACAGAGCTTGGTGCAATTTACAGAGTAATTTAAATCTTAACTAACTACAGTTACGTACAAACTGAAGTTCGCTTAGGAAGTGCGGATTTTCCCTAATTAGAAGAGAAGGTGAGGGTCTTCTTTAATATGATTTCTCTTTCATACAAAAACGTTTGTTCTCGTATTTACAGGTTATCTGCTGGGAAGATACTACGATCTCAATGCGTCAAGGTATGGGACAGAGTTTGAGCCTAGGGATCTCATAAGTACGTTTCATGCTGCAAATGTCAAGTGCCTAGCAGACGTTGTCATCAATCACCGGACTGCAGCAAAGAAGGATAACAGAGGAATATGGTGCATCTTTGAGGGAGGGAAGGGAGATGACAGCCTCGACTGGGGTCCCTGGGCCATCTGCAAGGATGACACCCAGTTCTCTGATGGCACCGGCAACCCTGACGCCGGAGCCAGCTACGCAGCGGCACCCGACATCGACCATCTGAACCCAAGGGTGCAGAAGGAGCTCACAGACTGGCTCCTTTGGCTTAAGAATGATATCGGTTTTGATGGTTGGCGACTCGACTTTGCCAAGGGCTACTCGACCGACATAACGAGGGGCTACATCCAGAGAACTCAGCCGGAGTTCGTGGTGGGTGAGGTATGGAGCTCACTGGGCTCGGACCCAGTTCAAGGTACAGAGGCTCATCGGAGGGGACTTGATGGTTGGGTAAGGGGTGCAGGCGGAGTTGCTACTGCATTTGATTTCACCACCAAAGGAGTGTTGCAGCTTGCTGTGAAAGATGAGCTGTGGAGATTGAAGGACTCTCAAGGAAGGCCTCCGGGATTCATAGGAATTTCTCCAGAGAAATCGGTGACCTTTATAGACAACCATGACACTGGATCCACACAAAACTACTTGCCATTCCCTGCTGACAAGGTCATGGAGGGTATGCTTACATCCTTACGCACCCTGGTATACCGTCCATTGTGAGTACACATTAGTATCTAAGTTTCTCAAAGTTCATACATACACACACGTACAATATATACATACAACTAAAATAACAACTAAGCCTTTTCCATACTAAATGGAATCGGCTACAATATATATACATTCGTATACATATATATATATATACACCTGTGTGTATTTTCACAATGGAAGGAAAAGCTCACTTTGTATTGGTTTGTGCATCCAGTTTTATGATCACTACTTTGACTGGGGATTGGCTAAAGATATTAAGATGCTAACATCGATTAGGGCGAAAAATGGGATTAAGCCCGGAAGCACCGTCGAAATACTGGCTGCAGAAAAGGACCTATATATGGCGAAGATCGACGGAAAGGTCATCACAAAGATAGGGTCTCGGTATGATGCCGGTGGGCTCATTCCGCCAGGTTTCCACATGGTTGCGTCTGGAAAGGACTATGCAGTGTGGGAGAAGATTTAGCAGCAATAATAAATATTAACTCGGAATAAACCCACTAAATCTTGTATCGGGTTTCTTTCTTGTTTCTCTTTTGTCGTTCCTTCATAAGTACCTTTCTGGCTTCGCTGATTTGTGTACTTACGGTTGTAAACAATTAAGATCAGTGGATCCGATCGTTTTGGAGCTTTCACTGAGTACTCCGTAATTGTTAAGATTTGCAGTTTGGGCTTCTTACTTGATTAATACCTTCACCGTTCCCGAAGGCAATCCCCAGTGAAAAGGAGAACTAATCCATCCAAAAGTTGCCGTAGCTATTGTAAGGTTTTCATGTAGATCGATTTTTCTACCTCTTCCTCCCTGCATATATGGCAAACAAAGTATTATGCAGTATACGGTTTAGACAGGGCAGGAAGTGCGGCTGGTACAGGTCTCTCTCTCTCTCTCTCTCTCAGAGAGAGAGAGAGAGAGAGAGAGAGAGACGGATATCTAATATTAGAAGCACATTCAAATATTGAAACACGTAGAGCCATAAAACTGAGCCAAGTTTTAGGTATGACCCATATGGGACGAGAACCTATATTAAAAAGACTAGTTTCTTGTTTGATTTACACTTGGGACTAACATTCATAAGCATGATTTTATGTTTGATTTGCTCTTAAACTTGGTGCTCAAGTTTCAATTTTCTAGAACTACTTTGATATTTGATAAATATTATTCACATGCACAATATATCAACTGATCAACTATTTTATCTAAAACTACAAACAATAATTATAATTAAAAACATCATATTCATATATTCAATCAGTCAACAATTTGTAGTTTTTCATTCTTTTAAAATTTTGATAGTCTCTCCTTGCCTTAAGGCAATTTCGGGTGTTGAGTATTTATAACAACATGCATATCAACAACTATAACTTTTGTTCACTATTCAAAATAGAATCAGAACTTATGAAAAATAAATCAGTCTTAACAAAAAGGAATATACTCTAAAATGATATTCACAATTGTCTCAAATAAAATATGTTTGTGTTTCTCCTTTTTAGAAATTTTTTTCCATAATCTCCCCTTACTCGAAAACAATTCTGGCTCACAAGAGAGCTATAATACATGGATAATATTTAAACAAGATGAATACAAATATCTTTAAAACATCTTTTAAGTCTATAATAAGTTCAAAATAAAACCAATTACAATTTTATATTCATAACAAAATTAATTATAACTACAACTTTAAGTCCAAAATAAAGTCCTTCCAAAAGTATCAATCAATTGCTTAAAGAGTTCAACTACATCTCCTCCAAGACCATGAATGTCATAGCTTGAGATCATTGCATTTAAGGCAATCAAATCTTTAAAGCTCATCAAATCAAATACTTTTTTTTACGTCACCAAGCTACTCTGTTTGGCATACATATCAATCAGAGAAGAAGTTGAAACACATCAAAATTGAGCTTCTTTATGATGAAACAATGTATTGATTTCTCTTTTTAGAGAAGGCCAATATGTGAACAAGCTAGTAATGTTCTCACCAGAGCAATTATGAATCTTGCTCACGTGTCTCTTTCTCCATGGCAGTGAACAATCTAAGTGTTTCACGTAAAGGCATTTTATCCAATACTTAGGTTGCTTGATCCATTTTTCTGAAATTGGCATATAGATTAACACTAGAAGAACCCACAAACCATCGACGGTTAAGACAACAGTATCTGTTCTCTTTTATCTCTCTACAAAAATATCTCAGAACCCGTATCCTCACAAACCCCAAATCCTAGCGAAATCTTTTTTATCACTCCTATCTAAAGATTGAAAAAGGACGCTATAATAGCAAACATCTCTCTCGTCTTCTGTTGTACCAGCTGATCTGTTTCGCGCGCTCAAATACAGAACTCTCTCCCTACTCTCTCTCCACAAAAATTTGCAAACCCAAGTTTTGCAATATGAGAAGGAAAAGGTTGCGGTTAACTACAACACAAGGGTTCCCATCAACAACCACCACCAATACCACCAATGGTGGAACAAAGCAATTAGAGAATCCGTGACCACCATCAATCCGTGCCCACGGCACCGATTCCACCACCAATCCCTTCAGCCAAACTACTCCTCCCTTCAAGTCCTCGATGGTTGTCACCATCCTCATCCTCCTCTTCATCCTTTTCTTTCTCTGTCTATGTTTGTTACTTAGCCGAAGATTCCTCCTTCGAAGACGTCGTCTATCATCATCACCGCATAACCAAAATTTGCTAAAGCTGTACAACGACGTCTGGCGGGCATCACATTGCCGACCTTCCCTTGTATGAGTGTCTGTGATGATGAGCAGTCACTCTATGTAGTGGGAAGAAGTTAAACTCTACTAAGCTCTACCAGCAGTATACCTTGTATGTGTTCTTATCACTTTTAGTATTTATGGATATTTACATTTATATAGTCACTTGAAATAATGAGTATTGATATTGAATGTATCATTTAACTTAAGTAAAAAATTATCATATCTTATAAGCAATAAGACCTTCAAAAGTTAGAGAGTAATCTGACACATCAAGAAATCCCTCTTCCTCACTCTCCTCAATATTAATGTAAGTCTTTAAGGTATCTATATCATCCTCAAAGTCGAGCTTGAATAACATTTATATTAAGAACCAATCTCTCACAACCTTAAAAAATATAAAATTCAATTGAATCAATTATCTCTTTCCTTTTCTTTTTTCTTGTTCATAATTTCATAAATCTCGAACAAGGTTGGTAAAATTATACTAGTCAGTTTCAATATTTTTAAAATTAGGAGGGTGTAGATAGTTGATAGTAATCTCCCTTTTAAAAATATAATAATAATTATTATGATATTAATATATACTATTTTAAATTATAGATCAGAGAGAGAAAGTTAGACAAACTCGATTGGCCATCATCCCGTAGTTTGTCAATTCATTAATGAGAAGAATGGTACTTTCGTTTCTCTCCTATCTCTGTTTCATATATATATATATATATATATATAATTGTTTAAATATATTAGATTAGTATGAAGGCGAATACAACTAAAAAAAATAATACCTAAAATATGAAAATGGAAGCTCAAAACAGGGCAGTTGATAAGCTAAAGAGACAAACCGTTTAGTAGTCACGAATAAAGGCACATTTGGACGATTGCTCTAAGCCACAAGCCACAAGACCAAGCCTGGCCTAGCGTATAAAAAATTGGTTAACCATGATAGAGCTAACAACAACGTATGAAAATTTGGTTAACTATGTTAGGGTTACATCTGTATATCGAGTCGGATTGTACCCAACCCGATGATACTGACCTTAGAAGCTCGAATAAAATAATCGAGTGGAAAGATAAGGACATTTTGTGCCGTTGTTGTATTTTATCAGCACTTTTAAATATTTTATTTGACGTGTATAGTTCTTCCCCTTTTACGATAATGGAAGATCTGTGAGCTACCTTAGATTGGAAATACAATACTATGAAAAGTATTCCGTGGCCAAGTTCTTAAGTATCAAATGGTAGAGGGAAAATCTATAACCAAACAAGCCCATGAGTTTAAGTTTTTATGCCTTGGTCCGAAGGAAGCTGAAATAGAACTTCATGTAAAGTTTATTGTTATGTCTATTATACAGAAATTTCCTAAGTCTTGAGAGGGTTTTAGCCTAAATCTCAAGCATAAGAAGGGTAAGATGACCCTTAATGATCTTATGGTAGACACAGTAATAGAAAAAGAGCATAAAAGTCAGAAACCCATTATGCATGTAGACAACACCTATAGGGTTAACGTGACGGTTGAAAAAAAACAACCTAGTGATCCTAATGGAGAACAGGTGAAGCATAAACCAAAATCCAAGATTCAAAAAAACCCAAAAATAAACTGTGCTGGCTTTGTGGTCAGGTTGGAAATTAGGCGAGGTATTGTCCCTAAAAGAAATATAAGAAATCTGTGACCATTGAAGGAGCTATAGTTAACATGATGGTGACTTCTGCATCTACTAGTAACGGGTATCTGTCCCTTAAACCCCATCTCATTTATATTTATTAGCTATAGTATCGGATAGTAGATATTGGGAATAATGTGCATGTATATCCTGACCAGTCTCTATTTGTGTTTTATCATATCGTTTTTGGGCGAATAGTGACTTTAGGGGATCATTCAACTGCTCAAGTCAAGGGCGAAGGGCACGTGGACTTCAAGTTTCCTTCGAAAAATGTTCTAACTCTTAAAGGATTTAGATATATTCCAACGATTTGCCAAAATATCTTAAGTGGTATTACTTTAGTTAGGGAGGGATTAAGCCTACATTGTAAATGTAATAAAGTCGTCATTACATGACTTAGCATTGGGGGTTTCTTTGGCAAGGGTTATTTGTGTGATGTAGATGATCTGTTTAAAATTCACGTAGAACTAATTATTGATTATTGTATGAATTTTAATGATAATAAAACCTTTACTTTTGCTTTATATTCTTCTTCTTTTGTGTACAATATTGAATCATATGATTTATGACATGGTAGGTTGGATCATATAAACCTTGATTCTATAAAAAGAATGATGAATTTAAATCTTATCCCTAAAATTGTAATAGATGGAAAACACAAATATGTGATATGTGTGCAAACGAAGCAACCTAAGAAACATTTTCATGTAGTTGAAAGGAAATCTGAGATTTTGGTTTTGGTGCACACTCATATTTATGAATTCAATAGGATGACTATGAGGGATAACAAAAGATATTTTATCATGTTTATTGATAATTATAGTAGATATTGTTATATTTAGTTATTTAAAAGTAAAGATGAAACTTTATAAAAGTTTCAACTATTTAGAAAAACTCCAACAAGTAAGGTACTTAAACAATTAAGGTCTAATAAAGGAGGAGAGTATACCTCAAATCTTTTCCAAGTATACTGTCAAAACAACAATATTATTCATGAGGTTACTACTTAATATTCTCCTGAGTCTAATGGAATAGTTGAATAGAAGAATAGAACTCTGTGTGATATGGTTAATGTTTTTCTTCAAAGTTTTGGGTTACCTACCTACATGTGGGGAAACTTTGAATACGATTTGCCATATTCTCAGTAGAGTTTCCCATAAGCATAAGGAAAATAGTCTCTTTGAGCTTTGAAAGGGTTGAAAAATCAATCTAAAATATCTCAAAATGTGGGGGTGTTTTGCGAAAGTACTCATCCCTGAATACAAGAGAAAGAAATTGGAATCTAAAACAGTATGTGTACAAATTCTTGATCATTAGGTATGATGTTTCTAACATAGATATCAATACAATTGTTAAGCTCGGTGATGCTATATTTTTTGAAAATGTGTTTCCCACGAAGACTGGAGTTCCTGAAAGTGTATCTTTTAGAAATTCTGATGTTACTATTGGTTCCATTATCGATCATGTGTAAAGGATAACAAATGTGGGAGGGTGACTCTGATTGTGTTATTTCCATATCAAATTACTCTGAGAAAATAACTGAAACAAGGAGAAGTAAACGGCCAAGTATATCAAAGACTTTGGAAGTGATTTTATTACTTTCAATGTCGATGATGGTCCTCTCACCTTTCAAGAGGTTATGACCTCACCCAAGGTTAAATTTTGGAAAGAAGCCGTTAACAATAAAATCTAGTTAATTCTTTCCCCTTATGTTATCATGCATATTTTATTTTATGGTTTTAGTCCCACATACCTCAAAAGAACATGGCCGAGGTTTCTTGGTTGATCTCTCACAGCTGGCCCACAACAAAAGAAGAAGATAGAAAAGTAAAAATTGACCTTTATTGCTTCAGGAGTCTTAGAGACTTGAAAAGATTGAGAGTGCTTTAAGGGGGTTGAAGAGCCCCGTTTATAGAAGCCCCGAAGGGATAGATGAAAAGCTAATGATTCTAGGTGCTCCCCAAGCCGGGCGTCAGGTGTGCCTTGCATGGGTGAGTCCCTGAGTTCGAGAGGTAACAATGACAATTGACAGGGGTTCGGGATTTCGGGTTGTGTTGTTGGTTTCATGTCATGTATTATACTGCTCGTTGCTGCATTATACTCTTACCCTAATAGGTGTTCGGGTCGAGCTATTGTGAAACAACGCTTTGCCAGCTCCACGTCACAAGCGAACCCTGAAGCAATATTTTCTTTGAAACGGCGTTTGAGCAAGCGATGGCGTGGAAGCCGATTCTCCGGTGGATGAAGAAAGAGAACCGATCCCGTCAATGCAAGCAAGGCCTAAGGTTTCCATGATATGCAAAGAGGAAACCAAGCAAGGAACACGGTTTAGATTGAGGTTAAGAGGGTTTAACGATAAGAAGAGGAGCTTGAGATTCAGGTTTTGCTGTGAGAGGGCAAAGGCAGGAGGACAGCTCGTCGCCTTCTCCTTATGGGTTTCTCCTCTTGTTTTCCTTCCGCTTGTTGGTTGGTGGTGATGAGTGTGGTTCGCCAGCATCTGTTCTTCAAAAATGTTCAGCAGAAAGCCATCTCTGTTTTTGCCTTTTGGAGGCGTTCCATCCACGGAAGCAAGTCAAAATGTTTTTCATCATCAAATGATTCGTCGCGAGAATTGTTGGATTGCCTCACACATTCGTGGGGGTTGCGTTCTGGAGAGGCGACAGAGCTATGCCGGAAGGTAAAAACAACTAGGCCTAGCGTTCAGAAGCTGGAGAGGGTAGTGGTTTTTTTAAGAGAGAGTAGCTTCACTGACACCCAAATCAGAAAAGCCATTACCATGAATCCTCAGTTGTTAACAGCGAAGGTAGATGTGACCCTTCTGCCCAAGATGAAAGCATTTCAAGGTTGGGGCCTTTCCACCCATGACATCGCTTACATGGTGGGAAGAAACCCCCATATTCTGAATTCAAGCCTGGAAGAGAACATACAGCCCATCGTTGGTATCCTCAAAACCGTTCTTCCAGGCGACAAGAATCTGGCTGCCGCCATCAAATCTTTGTTCTCGGGGGTACGCGTTACGCACAACGTTGAGAAGTTGGGAATCAATCTGTCGAATCTGCGAAGTCGAGGCGTTCCAGACTCGTCCTTGTCGACAATATTGGTGACGTATCCGACGATCTTTCAGCTGGATCCGAGCTCTCTTGAGAGGATGGTCGAGAAGGCGCATAAATTTGGATTCGATTATACTTCGGGCATGTTTCCTTGCGCACTTCAGGCCCTTTGTGGATTGAAAGAGTCAACCTGGGATGCCAAACTCGAGGTTCTTAGGGGATTCGGATGGTCTGAGGAGAACATAGTTACAGCTTTTCGAAAGGCACCCCTTTTCATGGGACAGTCCAGAAGTAATTTGCAACAGAAGTTGGAGTTCTTCATGAATGAACTCAAGCTGCTTCCTTCTCAACTGGCAGCAGTTCCGCTTATGTTGATGTTTAGCTTGGAGAAACGAGTCATTCCGCGCGTCAGTGTTATGAGGAAGTTGGAGTCTAGTAAGCTTTTCAATAGAAACTGGGGTCTTACTACGATCCTGGGATTGAAGGAGAAGAAATTCTACGATGAGATGGTGCTCAAGCACAAGGATAAATGTCCAGAAGTTCTTCAGGTTTATAGCAGCCTTAAGAAGAGTGAGGAACGCAGAGAAAGCTGATACGGAAACAGGGACAAGTTGATCTGGTTTTTCTCGCCTCTATTTTGAACTCACTTCCCACAATTGTCGGTTACACAATGACTTATGTAATGGTTATAAGTCTACCTTATCTAAGCTCTTGAAACGAGTTGAGGGTACGCAAGATTTGAAGAATCCAGTGATGAATATGGTGTAGACTCCTACCGGTTGAATGGCCATCGTGGTCAGCAGAGTTTATTTATCCTCTTCATTGCGCTTCTTGTATTTGCATCAAAGTCATATATGTGAGGGAAGTTATTCCTTCTCTTGATTCTCTGAAATTTATGAACTTTTTTTGTTTCAATCCGAAATTAATTTTGATTTCGCGAGTTACGTGTCTAATGATGCATGGAGTCAATCCAACTGTGTGCTTGTTGCATGAGGAAGTTAATATTTTTTCTCTTATATTCACTGATATTTGACATGGTGCTGATCATCGACTAATCTTTTACTACCAACCTTGCTATGTAATGACATAAAATTACGTTCGACCAACGTTAGATGATAGCTTCAGTAGACATCTGAGACAAGTAGCAAGACGAAGGGAAGTGCAAAAAAAGTCAATCTCATAATGCCTAAAAGGCAAATTAATCAAAATCCCGATCCACGGATTCTGCCATAGATTGTTAAGCTGAACGCTTTAATCAGTCATTCTCGTCTGTAGTAGGCAATTCCACTTGATTTTCCAAAGGAAGACATCTGCAAGCTTGAACTGTATATTTTGATTAACCTTTAGATGCTTGTAGTCAGATTTATTGACATTGAAGAAGGTTGAAAGATGCATTATGAGGATGATCGGTGGTTATGACTTTTTTATATCTTATATCTTGATTAATCTCCTTCGAGTTCCTTGTTCTATACTGAGAGCGTGGACAGACGTGGAGTTCTGGAAAGAGCATTGGCTCGAGTTTGTCCAACGAATATACACTTCACTTCGTCTGGTATCAGCAAGTGATTTACGATAGAAGTTCATTTTTCATATGATGATTCTCTTGTTTATCAACATTTGATGTCATCCATTGCAATTTATGGGTTCTTAAGATCTACCAAACAACAACTAACCTACCGAAATGCATATTCTTTTCTTAATCGACATTCGTTCAACTTTTCTAGTCTTTATGCTGCCAAAAGGTTTCATGATAAGATCGTTGTACATTAGGAGCTTCTTTGTTGTTTTTCCATATCAATCTAATTGTGCATTAATCTACAGACTGGCGTCGTTGTACTTAGCCGTTACATGCCAGGACGTTTTCTTTTAAGCATGTTATGCCACGCAATTCAGCTGTGTTAACTTTGTAATTTGTGAGCATGTTTCCCGGCAAAATTCAGCAATTTAAGACTTTGCACTGTTTAAGCATGTTTCGGAGCAAAATTCAGATGCTTCAACTATCCTAGGATTGTGACCAATTGTTATGGGCATAACATTACCCACCAACTATTGACTCATTCTAATATAAAAAAATAGAGTTAATTGGTTGACTTGTTAGATAAGCATATGAATCCTCGTTACAATAATGAAGTTGTCACCTCTTCGACGTCCTAAAGGCAAACCTTTTGACATCTATTAAGAGAGAGTTGTCTTCATGAAAATATATAGAGGGGAGTGCTACTTGAGAAAAGATGGTACGAGTCAGGGATGTAGGCATATAGTCAAGCGCATGGAGTATCTCCTTATTGTGGTGTCTCTTTTCAGTTAGTTTTGACCTTATATCTAATGTTGCACAATAATTTATTGCTCCATATATATCTTATGTTTCAACATAATTTATCTCTCTTTTTGTGAAAATCCCTTTGCAAGCAATCTCGCCTGTGACTTTCCTTCTTTTTGACAAATATACTAATTTTTAGACTTTGTTTTTCTTAATAGATTCAATTTCCTCATACATGGCTTTGTCTCGGTCTGTCGATTAAGATGAGATAATAAGCTGCTGATATATCAAGTTATCAGTAAACTTATCTAAATCCATCGAATTGCACACTTCCTCGGCAAGGTTAGTGTCATAATTCTTTAAATAAGACATTGTGACCTAGGGCTTTTATGTCTACTTAAAGTTACAGTTTGTTCAAGAATATGATTATTATTCATAGGTTAAAATAATGATAGATCTAGATCTATTAAATCATCAACACATTCATCATCATAATTAAAGATGTCATTCTTAGTCTCCTTTAAGAATTCAATATCCCTTCTTTCTATTAATTCATTGTTCTTGTGATAAAACCAATATCCTTTATAATCTTTAAGATATCTAATGAAAATCCATCTCAAGGATCTATTATTCAGCTTATTCATAAACTGATCAACGATCACATGTACGATAGATCCTCACCTCTTGAGATAACTTAAATTTGCTTTTCTTTTAAACCATATGTCGTATGGTGTAGAGAATACAACCTTATATGGTACTTTATTTAATAAATACATTGGGTAGAGAAACATCTATTAACATAAAACTCATCTTATATCTTTCTCCTACACTATTTTATTGAGGTGTCTTGGGTATTGTTTTTTATTTTGAAATACCAAGTCTTTAAAGTATTCTAAAAATTCTATAGAGGTGCACTATCTACCTCGATCATACCTAAAGACTTTGATTTTATGCCCTAGTTGGTTCCTAACATTACGCTTATATTCTTTCAATATCTTAAGTGCTTAACATTTATGTGCTAAGAAATATATATGTATATCTTGAATAATCATCGATAAAGGTTATAAAATAAATATGTGATATCATTTAGAATGGTCCACATATGTAAGTGTGAGTGATCTCTAATAGGGTTGTTGCCCTAGTTATGTTTTTGAGAAATATTTTTCTTATTATTTTCTCTTTTATATAGGCCTTACATTAACTATAAGTGTTTTCCTAAAATGCACACAAGTCAAAGTTGGACAATTTTCTCAACTTTTTTTTATTTATATGCCCTAGGCATTTATGTCATATATTCACATAAATATTAAAGGCAAAATCAATATAAGCAGAAGAACCATTATTTTCAATGATATTTAATTTCAATAATCCATGTTAAATATCAAAGTGTAGAGAAAGTAATTCTTCCATGCTTGTGCAGAGTTACCTTGTGAGAGACAAACCTTATTTCAAAACCTTTATAAACTAAGGCAAGAACCGAAACTAAATTGCGTCATATAGAGAACAAAATTAATACATCAGTTAATACAACTGATGCGCCTTGTATATGTATCGTAAAGGACCCAATCCTAAGGATATCTAAAAAAATGTTATATATATATATATATATATATATATATATATATATATATATATATATATATATATATATATATATATATATACATGATGCTCTCCTAGTTTATATTAATTTAGTTCCATAACACCTTCTTGGCTTTTTAAGATATGTATCGTTACTCTTAAATCAATCGACCAACTAATTACTAGGCATTTCATGTAGAGGTATTCTAAAACCACACAGATTATGTCTTTCTTCTCCATTTGGTTGTATTGTTGGGTGTTTGTAATGTTATTATTCTTGTTATAACAATCCCTCTTTTAGTGAACCATTTATCTACATTTGAAGCACTTAACCTATAAATAGTTTCTTGAGATTTCTTTAAAGATTGACCATCTTTCTTGTTATTCTAACTAAACTTCTTGTTTGGTTTATTCTTTCGTTAGTTGGATTTTGAGCTCGACCATATCTCATCTTAAGTTACTAACAATTTTTTTTCTTATTTTTATTCATTTACTCTTCTTCAATTGTTAGTTTAAGGGGTGACTCAAAAATGTTTGTTTAAACTCCTAATCTAAGAAAAGTGACAACTATATTTCATGATGGGGAAGACTGTTTAGGATAATGGATATTTGCATTGCTTCAGGGATGATCGATTTTGCTATAGCTAAGTTTCTAGATATTACCAACATCAGGTTCACATATTTTAGTTATTATTGAGTCTCACAACTCTTTAACGGTCTCGTATTCCTTGAATATAGCCATTATCATTCTCACCCACGTGCTCCGCTTCCTCTTCTCCAATACCAAATTGTAAAGGAGGGACCACAGAGTTTTTTTGAGAATATTGTTTGTATTTGAAATCTAAAAATATGTCACATGTGTAACAACTGCTGTGTCTATTTTATGGAAGAAAGGAAATATTAGAGTAGAACTCAATATGGTATTCCTCTTTCATCCAAATTTCCTGAAAATTTGGATTTCTGAATAGTTTAGTGATCTCGTTTGCCTCCCGACTCGTTTCATATCGTTGCTTCTTCTCTTGCTCGAGAAGCTAGCAGAGAAATTAAGAGCAATACTTTCAGAAAATTGATCTCTGTCTCAACCTATTTTGCTATAAAATCGTTTCCGAGAACATCTACGACTTGTTCAACTTCAGAGACCAAGAAATGCTCGATGCGTATCCGAATCACATAAATACAAGATTCGAATCCTAGCGACGTGAAGGCAAAAGTATTGTTGGTACAGAGGACACTGTCAGCCCTGCCTTGTCTTCTCTTAGATGCATCATCACATAATGGTCGTCCTGATCTTATCTCCTTTATTGATATCAAGGAAACCAGATAGCAAGAGCATCCATATTTTATAGAGAAAAACTGGTGAACTGAAGGATATTCAAATCTGAAATTGAGGCTGCAATCATACCATTCCTAACATGAAGTGATTGTAACCTTCATCTCCGTTTTCATCACACTTGCTTGGTTTGCAAGGAAGCATTTGAGCAAAATGAACACGACTAACAACCCAGCAGCAGAGGAGCAACCCTATTCATCATCGTCCTCTTTGAAGGTACCTTCAGCAGTTGAAAATCAAGCCTTTGACTTTGAATTTGAATTTGAATTTGATGTGTTTCTGAGTTTTCGTGGTGAAGATACTCGAAGGGGGTTCACCAGTCATCTCCATCAAAAATTGAAAGAGCGCGGCATACGAGCCTTCAAGGACAATGAAGATTTTAAGAAGGGAGAGAGGATAACTACGCTGATACAATACATTGAGAGATCGAATATCTTCATACCCATCTTGTCTAAGAGATATGCAGAGTCTCGATGGTGTCTGATGGAGATCGCCAAGATCGTTCAATGCAAAAGGCTCATCATTCCCGTATTCTATGATGTCGATCCTTCGGTTGTTAGGGGTCAAAAAGGACCGTTTCAGAAGGGATTTGACGAGCACCAAAAGGAGCAAGACGCGGAGAAAGTGAAGGAATGGAGGCAAGCACTGAACCAGGTCGGGGAGATCTCTGGCTACGACTCCACCGCCAAAGCTAGTGTGTAATCCAGCTGTGCCCCTCTCTCTCTAAAGGAAAATCTTCAAAAATCCATTCCGAAAGGCATGCATTTTTTTTCTCTTTTTCTTTTTTGGTCGAACTCCCAAACAGCGTTGAGGGCCGTAACACTATCGGTGCGGAGACGCGTTTGATTTTCCCCAATTTTAGAGAGCTGTTGGTAGCACCATAATGTTTTTCTTTTGTTGAAGAGGATTTCATGTGTTTGTTTTGTTTTTCTTTTGGAAGATCCCCAAATTAGCTTGATTACTTGCTATTTTATCTTGTCAGGAACGAAGCAAGCCTAATCAATGTGATACTGAAGGATGTGCAGCGTGCATTAAGAAAGATCCCAACGGAAGTTGCAACGCACCCCGTTGGGATCGAGTCACGTTTGATCATATGATGAAGCTGGTGGACCTGAACACCAACACCGATGTGGATGGGCATGGGCATGGGTTATTTGTCCAAGTATAACCATTAAAGCTCTCCAACAGAAGTCACAATTTAAAAGGGATGAAAGTGATCGCTTCGCAATGCATGATCAGATAGGGATATGGGGAGGAATATTGTGAAAGAGAAAGCCTTTTATGACCCTCGAAAAAGTAGCAGATTGTGGGATAAAAGTGAAATATTGCCAGTACGCTCTCTCTCTCTCTCTCTTATGACATTGTTAACCCCGGCCCAATCAAACCAGAATACGACAGGCATTGCCCGATTTGACTCCTGAATATCTTTGACGGGGGATAAGGTGTAGCCAATCCGTACGGACACACACTCTCTCTAGGAGGGAGAGAGAGAAACTATATATATATATATATAGAAGTAGTTGTATAATAGCTTTCCGTCGATAATCTTACAAAAACATGATCGTTTGATTGAAACGATTAAAGGAGATTTGAATTAAAAGTATATTAGACATTATACTTTGTTTATTAAATTATTTTTATTTTATTACCTACCTCAATCATTTATCTTAAAAGTTGAATAACAAGGATTTTTATACGAGATTATGCAAACAAAAAAACAAACAACAATTAAGCCTTTTCTCATACTAGACGGAGTCGGCTATTATACGAGATTATGCACTGAAAATTATTATTCATTTACCATTATCTCTCTCTATATACATATTTTTATTTAAAATTATAAACAAAAGATAGGACATTTTCATTTCCTTAATCACTCCTTTGTGCAGTAGTAAATGTGCGCCTCTATATATAGAGAGAAAAATTACAATACAAATGCATAATGTCTTTTAGTGCAACACCAAAAATTATTATTAATAGTATCATTCTAGTCTTGTACTTTAATGATTCGTCTCAAAGGCTGAAGATGTTTTACAAGATTATATACTCGAACACATTATGCATTTATCACTATATATATATATATGTTAGTTACCAGTATGAGACGTTGACTTATGTTCTCTCTATATTTAAGTAACGAGCATGGGTGCTTATAGGAAAATGTCAATGGTGACCCAAGGATTAGAGAGACTCGATTTTAATCCAGACTAGTTTAGGTAAATAGTCGGATAAAAGCCAAATATGCTTGAAATAGACCCAAATCCTGAAAGTTGATCCACCGTTGGTTTGTTTTATTGGTTCTAAGAAAAGCACCTGGTTATAGTTTCAATGCTGAAACCGATCAAACCAAATCCAGACTTTCACACACATATATATGTAGAGACGTATGATTTTCTTCTCTTGGTTCCTAAAGAAAATATTTTAATTTGTCATTTGTTCAGAATTTTTGCTCACTCATACTGTTAGACAATCCAATATTAATCATCATCAGCTAATATTGTTTCGGTGCTTCCTTAGCAACCAAGCGATAAGCTCGAAGTCATCACTCTGGACTGTTGGAGGACGGCGGAGGTGAGCGGTGCAGCATTTGCACAAATGCCCAATCTTAGATTTCTCCGTTTAGAAAATGTCGCGTTTGAAGACGAGGTTCTGCGGTTCCCACGGAGGTTAAAAACCTTGCAGCTGTCGGAATGTCAGTCGGAGGCACTGGCATTTGAGACGAGTCACCTTCAAGAACTTGTTCAGCTCGATCTGTTGGAGGGCAAGTTCTCCAAAATATCATGGAATCATGAAGCTTCAAAATTAAGCAAGAGACAGGCACACAATAAGGTCAGCAGCTATCGTTAACCATTACAGTTCAACTTAAAGTACTTTCTTCCACTTTTTAAACAAACAATATGTGGTCATTTTAGGCACTAATCCGTGTATACGTTATGAAAAACGTATGTGTTAAAGAAGAGTAACGGCCTAAAAACGGAAAGCTCAATCCCAAAAAAACAGGGAGATGAAGAGCCGTTAACCCGTTCACTATAAATACCGTGAAGAATACACTAGAAATTATGAGATAACAATAGCAAGAAGCAAAATCTGTGTATTTTTCCTCGTAATCCGGCTTCTTCTTTCCTCGGGCAGAAGCCTGTCTCCGCCATCTCCGTTGAACGATTCAAGTAGTCGGTCGGACGATCCTAAACTGGGTGATCTTCTCAACATTGGTATCAAGACGAGGTTCACAAAGAAAACAATCGGCTGAATACTCTCTGTAAGCTCTCTTTTTCTTCAAAAGCCAAAAACCGAAAAAAGCTACAAAGGCCAAAAGCCAAAAACCGGCAAAGGCAAAAGGTCAGAAACCAAAAGAAAGCCAGAAGCAAGAAACCAAAAAAAAGGCTAGAAGCTCGAAACCGAAAAATGCCAAAAGACAGAAGCCGGTGAAAGGCCAAAAGGTTCGAAACCGGAAAAGGCTAGAAGCCAGGAACGGGAAAAGGCCATGAGCTAGAAACCGACAAAGGCCGAAAGGCCAAAAAAGGCGAAGCGGAGGGATGCAGAGGTGGGTTGGAAACACCCTCCCTCTCTCTCTTCACGGGCTCTCTCTCTCCTCCAGCTTGGTCAAATTTATAAGTCCATATATTTTTAACTTTTGATCTTAGCTGATGAAAGGAGGACAATTTTGGTTGGTAAATTTATCAAAATCAATTTATTGAAATTACATAGTTGTTCTTTAACGTGCATGATATTTACAAGACTGCCATTGAGCAAAAAGATGATTATGCCCATTGCATTCAAGCAAAATTATAAATTTGGACTTAGGGTAAAAGTTATCATTTTGTTTCCAAATAAGTTTCCAAAATTCCTAGAAGACTGAGTGTAACTTTACTGTTCTGTCTTGGTCTTTTTAGATAATTATCAAACTAGATCGATATCTAAAATTATCACTTTATCCCTCAAATTTTGAGGAAATTACAGTGATAGTAAATAAAAAAATCAATGATTTGTCCTTAGATTGGTTTCAAAATAACAAAATTATATTAAAATACTCCAAAATGATACTTAAGTAATTTCTCTTTTAGATTGTCTTATTGATATTTTTGCCAAACAACTAAAAATGAGCTTTAGAATTTGTATTTGAATTAGCAAAACCTAAAAAATTAAACACTTTGAATTTTTAAACATGAAAAAAATTTATCCCATTTACACTTACACTGTAAGGTTTAAATTATGTATTAAGGAAAACAATATTACCCCTCACTTTCAATGCAACAAAAGAGGAAAAGAATGTACAAAACATTTCTTAGAGATTACACTATAGCTAGAACCATAATGCTCACATATATAAAGGATTACCCAATTAGGGTCTTCGAGGAATACAAAACTATTGAGGAGTTGTTTGACTCAATAATACCTAAATATGATACTACAACAAAATTACATTTTCAATTGTTATTACAAAAATAAAACTCTTATAAAATGATAAAATGAGATAATGTAGTAGAACATGTGAGTAAGATGCAAATAATGGCAAGAGACTTAGCTATAGCAAAATCGGTCATTCCCGAAACAATGCAAATATTCACTATCCCAAACAGTCTCCCCCCCCGCCCCCCTTCACTGAATATGGTTGCCATCACCCTAATATTAAGGGTTGAAACAACACTTTCTCAATGTATTATCTAATATATGAATTGTATCATCTATTAGGTACAATTTGGTTTCAATCCTTGTCTTAATTAAGAAAGGTTTCAGGCAAGGTAACCATATACAAGTATGAAATGATAGCTTTCTCTGAGTTATATGACGTTGAACATGAATTTTTCAAACTCAACATCAATGAAATTTATTCTTCTACTTATATTGATTGTGCATTTGATGAGAATGTATGGCATAAACGTCGCTTCTTTAGTAAGTGTGAAACTTGTATACAAGAAAAAATGATAAGAAAATATTTTCCCAAAGAAATAACTAGGGTAACAACCCTATTAAAAATTATTCACACTGATTTATGTGAACCATTTTTATTCGAGATATGTATACATTTATCTCTTAATACATAAATGAGAGTAACTTGAAATATCTAAAGAATATAAGTAAGAAGTGAAAAATCAATAAAGTCAAACAATTAAAGTCTTAAGATCTTATCGAGGTGGAGAGTATACTTCTATAAAACTTTTTGAATTCTGTAGACTTCAGTATTTCAAAATAAAATACAATGCCAAAGATACCTAAATTCTCTTATATAGCATAGAGATATAACATGACCTTACTAAATATGACAAGGTATATGTTAATAGACGCTTCTCTGCGAAAGATATTTTGGGAAGAAGCAATAACTACATTCATATAAGTATTAAGTAGGGTACCATTGTAAGGTTATTTTCTCTATACCATATGAGATATTTTGACAGAAAATCAAACAAAGGTCATCTCAAGAGGTAAGGATCTATCACATATGTTAAGATTCTTGATGAGTTTAGAGACAAACTAGACAACAGGTACATAAAATATATTTTTATTAGATAACGCAAAGATTTTAAGAGATATCGGTTTTATCATAAGAACCATAAATTAATAGAAAGCAGGGATGTTGAATTCTTAGAGAAAATTGAGGATGACATGCTTCAAAATGATGATAAATGTGTAGATGATCTAGTGTATTTAGATCTATCATCAGATGAACCCATAGAAACTAATGATCTTCTTGAAAAAATCAGATCTTCAAGTGGACATAAAAGACCTAGGGTCACTTCATCTTAATTAAAGGATTATCACACTTACCTTGCTGAAAAAGTGTATAATTCAGTGATTTAGATGAGTTGATTGATAATTTATCATATTAACATGCTATTAACTCATCTCAATCAATAGACTGGGAAAAAATTATGAATGAAGAAATTGAATCCATTGAGAAAAACCAAGTTTAGGAATTGGTAGATTTGTTGAAAGGAAAGAAATTCATAAGTTGTAAAGGGGTTCTTAAAAGATATAAAGTTGATATAGTGATTGACAAGTTTAAGGCGATGTTGGTTGTAAAGGAAGTTTCATAAAAGTAAGGGATAAATTATGTTGAGATATACTTTCCGGTTGCGAAATTTGCATGCATAAGAATAATTCTGGTAATTTCAGTATATTATTACTTGGATTTACATCATCTAGATGTAAAAACTGTATTTCTAAATGGAGATTTAGATAAAATCATATATATGCAACAACCAGAAAGATACAGTGTTAAAGCTCAAGAGGATAAAAGTATATCAATTGAATTTTTTTTATATGGCCTTAAACAGTTACCTCGTTAATGGTATTTGATTTTTCAAAATGTAATAATTGAACTTAGGTTTGCCGCTAATGAACTTGATCTCTGTATATATATTTGGAATAGTGAGAGCTATTTTGTCATTCTATCGTTATATTCAGATAACATATTATTGATTGGAAATGACTATGAGATGAATGTCAAAACTAAGTCATGATTAAACTTAAGGTTCAAAATGAAGGATATGGAAGATGTATCCTATATTTGGGGCATAAAGATTTCTTGATATACAGAATCTAAACTTTTATGCCTAAGTCAGGAGAGAGATATAGAATATATCCTGAAGAAATTTAAAATAGGTGAGTGTAAGCTTATAGCTACACCTGTCACAAAAGGGAATTACTGCAAGGTTGATTATCCGAGTGAGGGAGATAACAAGCTTAATGTTCCTTATGCATAAGTTGTTGGTAGCTTGATGTATGTTATGTTGTATACAAGGTTTGATATCAGCTTTGTTGTTGGTATTTTAAGTAGATATCAAAGTAATCTAGGATGACAACATTGGATAATTGTAAAAATAACTTTTAGATATCTTAAAGGAATAAAAGATTTGAAACTATGCTTTCGAGCTGATGGACTAAAAGTGGTAGGATAATCAAATGTTGATTTTGCTTGAAGTAAAGATTATAGCAAATCAACCTAGCATATATTTTTATTTGGATGTAGAGTTATTTCTTGGTATGTAAGAAACAAGATTGTGTAGCATTGTACATAGAAAAAGTTGATTATGTTGATTGCTATATAACTACAATAAGTGTCATTTGGATAAACTACTTTATACATGATTTGAAGTTGGATGTAGCCAATGAGACAGTTGCCATTTATTGTGACAACCATACAACAATTACTATAGCTCATGTAGCAATCATATAATGATTAAGTACCACTATGTTCATGATATGGTTAAAAGAAGGGAAATATATGTTTCATACATTTCAACAATTGATACATTGGGAAACCCTTTGACCAAAGGTATAACACACAAACTTTTCTCAAAGCGTGTTGTAAATATGGGCTTGAGATTTGTTGAACAATCATGATTGTTGTGTAGGAAAAAATGCGTTGTATAGAAAAAACCATACATGTAACGATTGTAATTGTATTTGCAATCATTGGTGGCATGACTTGAAAAAACAGAAGATAAAACCAGTGTTACAAAGCTTGGCTCAAATGGCAAGTGAGAGATATAATGCGGATGTGGCAAGTTTTTGCACTAATCCATGTATATGTTATGAAAAATGTATGCGTTAAAGAAGAGTAATGGCCTGAAAATGGAAAGCCCAGTATAAAAAAATAGAGAAGATGAAGAGTCGTTAACCCGTGAAAATGCTTCACTATAAATACTGTGAGGAAGAGTAAACATGACGAGATAACTATAGCAAGAAACAAAAACTGTGTATCTTCTTCTATCGTAATCCGTTTGAGGGTAACGGTGAAGACTCTTCTCTGCTCTTTCTTCCCTCTTGGAGAAGCCAGTCCCCGCCATCTCCGCTGAGCTACTCAGGTAGTCGGTCGGACGATCTTCTGGATTTAGGTCCCTATGAGGGTCCACACTTGAAAAAAAAATCTTTTTCATATTGGTTGAAACTAAACAGTTTCTATTAAGGTTCTGAAACCGGTTTGAATTACCGGCTTGTTGATATCCACTTGAATCTAATTGACCTCTTCAAAACATTTATGTATTATTTTCAGATGCCGAATCTAAAGGTTCTCAAACTCTGGGGGTGTAGGAGACTCCCTGTGACTCCAGACTTTTGTCGTTTCCCGACGTTAGAAGAGCTGGTGGTTGATTTTTTCGTGAGTTTGACCACAATCGATGTTCCATTGGTCAGCTCATCAATCTGACGCGTCTCAGCTTGTTGTCGTGTAGAGCACTCAAACATTTATCCGACAGTCTATTGCCAGAAACGTTGGGTTGTTTGGAATCACTGAAAGAGCTCGACTTGACTTGGACTAATGTGAGAAAGCTGCCCACTTCAACCATAAAATTAATTAGACTGTCCAAGCTTGACCTATTTGATTCCAAGCTAGAGGAATTGCCAGAAGACATTGGAAAGTTAGAGTCATTGAAAAGTCTCGTGCTTGGCGGGACACTTTTGAAAAGGATCCCGATTCCATCGGAGGATTGAAGTCTTTGGAAAAACTCGACTTGAGCAAAACGCCATTGGGAGTGCTACCGGATTCCATTAACTGTTTGTCTTCCTTGAAAGTGCTGAACCTAAGTGGAACTAACATCACAAAGATCACTGAGGCTTCAATCACACAATTAACTAGACTGCGAGCTTGACCTATCTTATACCAAAATAGAGGAACTACCAGAAGGCATTAGAAAGTTAAAGTCATTCTGGGACTCTTTTGAAAAGGATTCCCGATTCCGTCGGTCGGAGGATTGAAGTCTTTGGAAAAACACGACTTCAGCAAAACGCCATTGGGGGTGCTAAAGGATTCCATCAACTGTTTTGTCTTCCTTGAAAGCGCTAAAGCTAAGTGGAACTAACATCACAACGATAACTGCGACTACAAACGTGGAAGGCCTTTCTTCTCTAGAGCATCTCTCTGTGAAGGGACGTCACTTCTAAATCGAGTATCGATCGAGCAGAACATTGTCGTCTCTCTCTCTCTCTCTCTCTCTCTCTCTCTCTCTCTCTCTCTCTCTCTCTGTCTCAAGCGAAGATTTTGGTCGGAAAGGACGTCAAGCACCATGAGATAGAGTTCTTGATGAACACTTTTGTGTTGCCTACCGGTTGCCAACATGGAGCGTTTTCTGTGCTGAGAAACTAGGATTTGAGAATCTATTGGAGGAGGTTGAGGTGAAGATTATTGGACAGGGTAAGACTGCTTCTGTACTAGTTCTGGTTTTGGTGTAATGCTACAATTCCTCTCACTTTGTGAAGCTCTTCCCTTTTTGGTTTTTGTCATGGCCATACTGATAATTTTTTCAGTGTCATAGTTTGTGTTGAAATGCACTTTTGTTAGCTTCTTGTGATAAACGGTCATTTGTGTTCTATCTAATTGTTGGATGTTCATACAGATTTTTGATTCCTTCATTGGGGAATATTTGTTCTGGGATCCATTTGAGCTCTCTATAACTTGGTCCAGTGCCCAAAATCCAGGACTCATTTTCTATCCCATCAAGTGTGGTTGGCTGCTTGGATTCTTAATGACCATTCAGATTCTTAACTCAAAATGAATCCCTCAGTTCTTTTCTTCCAACAGTTTAGAGAATCCCTCTTCTCCCTCTTTTAAACCAATCACCGTCGAATTTATAACTTCAATTCTTTATGTCCCCCGTTTCTTAATAGCTAGCTTCAAGAGAGGTAGGTACCTTTTCTGGTGATCACGCTCTATGTCCAGCTTCTAATTTCAAAAGACAGAAACTGCTCTGTAACAATGCATTTGCTTCTTAAAATGCTCAGCCAGACAGCAACACAGAAAAAGGAAGTATTTCTGTTAACTTTTATATTTTGGCAATTTGTATTTCGGTTAGAACAATATTTCTGTTCATATGAATTATACTCATTTGGTCGACATTCTTTGACACAGGGGACTCTGCACGTTATTCATTTGGTCGAATAGCATTCCATTCATCAAAATCTCAAAGAAACACCATCTCCAAACAAGGAAAACACAAAGGAATTTTATTATAACAAAGGGTAAGATATTTATTGATCTAGAAAAAGCTTATGATAAAGTACCGACGGAGGTTCTTTGGAGAACTTTAGAAAAAAGAGGTATCCCATTGACATACATTAATCTTATAAGAGATATGTATCATAGTGCAAAAACGTGTGTGAGGACTCATGAAGGAATGACAGACTTCTTTGAAGTTAATATTGGGTTACATCAAGGATCAACTTTAAGTCCATACTTATTTATAATGGTGATTGATGAGTTAACAAAACATATTCAAGATGAAGTACCTTGGTGTATGTTATTTGCAGATGACATTGTATTAGTGGAGGAGTCTAAGGAAAAAGTTAATAGAAAATTGGAACTATGGAGAGAAACATTAGAAAGCAAAGGCCTCCGACTTAGTATAACAAAGACAGAATAAATGGAATGTAAGTTTGATCATTTGGTTACCTGAGAGGACATAAAAATTAAAATTGGCACACATTGTATTCCCAAAAAGGAAAGTTTTAAATACCTAGGGTCAATTTTTCAGAGTGATGGAAGAATTGATGGAGACGTTACGCATAGAATTAATGCTAGTTGGTTAAAATGGAGAGGAGCATCCGGTATTCTTTGTGATAAGAAGATACCATTAAAGTTAAAAGGTAAATATTATAGGGCAGTAATTAGACTTGCCATGTTTTATGGTTCTGAGTGTTGGGCAGTTAATCATCAACATGTACAAAAGATGTCTGTGACAGAAATGAAGATGTTGAGATGGATGAGTAGTCATATAAGAAAAGACCGTATACATAATGAGGTTATTAAAAACAAATTAGGAGTGACACCAATAGAGAATAAAATGAGAGAATATCGTTTAAGATGGTTTGGTTATATAGAAAGAAGATCAAAAGAAGAACCTATAAGAAGGTATGAAAAACTAAATTTGGAAAGTATTAAAAGAGCTAGAGGATGACCACAAAAGTGTTGGAAAGAAACAATAAAGAATGATCTAGCTTATTGTGAGTTAATTGCTAACATGGCACACGATAGGGATATGTGGAAACAAAGAATCCAAGTAGCCGACCCCGTCTAGTATGGGAAAAGGCTTAGTTGTTGTTGTTGTAAAGGGTAAGATAAAGATAGATACCATGATTCCGGGAACAGAAGGTGGCACTCACCTGTTCAACATCTTTAATGTGTATTTGGCAATTATTTCCAGGGATGCCTTCTTTTATGTTCGGCCCCAAGAGTTACCATTGGCACAAGACCTTTACCCTGAAGAAAAGTCAATCCGTTAAAGATTAACTCTGTTGTCACTGACTAATTAAAGAAGAATAGGGAAAGATTGATCTTCCAAAAGTTCTGTGATGAAGTTACTGCAAGCAACAGATAGAGTCTAAATCTGTACAGCCTGCATGGATTACTTGCCCTTAAAAAGCGTATGCATAACAGAAGGGTGTTGCTGCACACGAACAGCTTGTGTGAACATATCTAGGATTGCTTTCATTATCTGCTGCCTAAAGTGAGAGATAAGTCTCCTCTTTTCTTACGTTTGCCCTTTTGGTTCTTTTATCATCATTATGCTGTGTGTGGTCAAGGGCATGGATGAAGGAAAGCGAAGGAGCATCATCTGATCTGTTGAAATTGGGAGAGAGGCAATGAACAGCTCGTTACAGAGGTTCGATTGGGGACTCCGTTCATGACTTCAATATTGCAGAAGGCCTTTCTCAGGCTTGTTCTATTGCTTAACTTGCTTAGAGAATAGGCTTCTTATGGTTGGTGTTTATGATCAGTTTCACCGTTTTGTGGGTGAAATTTGGGAGTGAAACGACTTATCTTAGATGCTCATGTTATGTTCTGTTTTGTAATTTGACTCTTGTTATTGGCAAAATCTAAACTTCTTTGATCGTAGTTTTTACATCCATTTCTTGCTCAGTTCAGATTAAAATCTGCCTTCTGTACATATCCATTCTATTCTTGATGATTTAGCAGAAGTGAAGTGTGTTTTCAAGTTTACACATCAACACCACAGAGAATGTTAATTATAGTACGGTCGAGGACATGTTAGATAAAGACACGATCCATTTATTCTGGAATTACACGCAATGCTAATCTCTTGACCGTATTGAGATAGAGAGAGATGCAATGGATATTATAAGTAGAAACAGGTTTCATGCTTTTTTTGTTTTGTTATATGTGTTTGTGTTTATGTATGTATATATATATGTATGTATGTATATATATATATATATATATATATATATATATATGTATATATATATATATATATATATGTATATATATATATATATGTATATATATATATATATAGAGAGAGATGCAATGGATATTATAAGTAGAAACAGGTTTCATGCTTTTTTTGTTTTGTTATATGTGTTTGTGTTTATGTATGTATATATATATGTATGTATGTATATATATATATATATATATATATATATATATATGTATATATATATATATATATATATACATATATATATATATATATATGTATATATATATATGTATATATATATATATATGTATATATATATATATATGTATATGTATATATATATATATATGTATATGTATATATATATATATATGTATATGTATATATATATATATATATATATATATGTATATGTATATATATATATATATATGTATATATATATATATATTGAGAGAGAGAGAGAGAGAGCTTGCACACCTCTCATCCTGCATGCTCCTACCTCTCCATTGCTTTAGGGGCCAAAAGTGTCATATAAAAATTTACTATGTTACGCTCCTGACATGGATAAGCAATGTAGAGCTGAGATCTAGTTTTCTACACATATATAACGAGAGAGTAGTCCCGAACTCTAGCCATCTGATCTTCCTTCATGAATAATTGAAGATGGCGCTAACAAGCTGAACAACACCTTGTTGGCATCACCTCGGATCGTCTATCAATGGTGAACGAGTGATGATTCTTAAAAGTACCGTCATTCCTACACACACACACACATATATATTATATAACCACAATACAATAATCCAAATGTCAAACCCACTTACACATTCACATCCACAAACACAGTTTATTATTTAGTTTCCATGTCAAGGCCGAATACAGTGAACCACCAACTAAGGTGGGAGCTGTTTTGTCCTCCTTAACGGCCTTGTAGTCACATGCTACCATTGTAGAGTGCTCTAATCCAGACGCCACACTTTGTAAACCGCGAGTCA